>JAQBSW010002777.1:0-95950 GCA_029291075.1 Eudiplozoon nipponicum | reverse complement strand
ATACTGAGATTCTGTTTGGATGGGAATCTCGAGGAAGTCCCTGGCTGTAACAGAAATTTATTGTCTAAATTTCGATCATTACCAATGGTCCGCCAAAGTAGTCGCATTGTACTAAACGGCATCAAGTAACAGCCGGTAAAATTAGGACACAAATCATTTTCTAAGTGGAATTTTATAGTCACTGACGCGAAAAATACTCCATTTAAAGAGATTTTTTCGTTAATTTCAATTTGAATTTCAATTTGAAGACTAGGACTAAAAGACAAGACAAAGAAGTAGTATCTCATATTAAAACTGGGATCAGTGCGCCTACCTCGACATATCGTCTCCGTGTTCATGACTGAAGTAGCCAAGAATCATCTGGAACTTAAAGAATTATCTAGTGCCAAGCCAAATGGGCTGAGGAAAGCAATAGACCAATGAAGTAAGTTGGTAGCACTATTATCCTGTTAGAATAATGCTCATTCATAAGCGCAACAGAAGCAAATAATCAATATTAGAGAATTTCCTCATTTGATGGAGGAAAAAATTTTTAGATGTTCCAATTTATACTTCCGAATAGAATAGAATAAAATATCTTTATTTGGATTCAAACCACACATGTTTCATCAAATAATAACATAATGTACAATCTAAAAAGATATCACATCACATAAATATGTGCAATTAGTCTCATGTAGATTAGTAAATCTCACTAGTTGTACTGTACAATATAAAACAAAATCAGAAAGTTCGGCTGTAAAGAGTAATAGACTCATCATCAAAATAGGAAAAAATTTAGGTAAATTCGAGTGTAAAATTATGCAAAAATTGAGAACCATGACTAGTAATTGATTGTATGTATTGTTGAACTAACATGATGACGTAATGCATAACATTTCAATTTTAATAATGCAAAACTTGGAAATAAGCATCTCACAGAGTTATGTTGCTGATAACAATTATCCTTGTATTTTATTCAACAATGAGAAAGTATTATCATAATCAAAATTAAAAATATCAGCAGGAATGTGGACGTTTTCTAGTTCGGTAGATAAAAATTTAAAAGAAATCTTAGATGGAAGCGTTTCTTTAAGCTTCTTTGGCAATTGAAAATAAATTTTCTAGATTTTCGAAAAAGAGAATAACTTTCCCGCAACATTCCCCACCAAAGTAGGAGATATTGCCAAATGTCCAGATCTAGTTCCATCTTCTTGACTCTTTCTTATTGGATTCATATAGGCACCAGTCCACTGGTTCAAATGTAAAACTTTTATGCAATAGAAAATCCTTCGAAACCATAAAGTTTGCATTGATACAAACTGTAATCTAGTGGCGTATATAATGCAGTAGATAGGACTAATTTGCTTCACAACTTTTCTTTGTACAGCTTCTATCTTATTGGACCTACCCTTCTTCAATGGATTTCAAATAGCGGCAGCATATTCTAGTATCGGTCTAATCCATATTATATACATTTTCAATTTTATGTCATTCGATAAGATATTTCTATTTATTAGTGCCCATCTGTTCTTGGCACTCAGCTGAATCTGTACATTGAATAGTTATGCCTAAATCCTTAATTTCTTGCATAAGTTTAATCTCAAAATTATCATTAATCACAGCATTATGAAAATAAACATAATTAAAGTCTGTTCTATTACCTATTTTTAAAGCTCTCGTCTTTTTACTGTTTATTCTCAGCTCTAGTGTTTTCAAATATCTACTTACATCATACAAATCTAGTGTCACATTATTTTTGGAGAATTCGACATTTTTTGGATCAATTGGAAAGATTATTTATAAACCATCAGCTAATTTGCAAACTCGACCGTTAAGGATCTTAGTTTCGGTATGTGCAATTACGATTTTAAATAAAATTGGCCCCAAACTTGATCCCTGTGGAATTCCACTCTTTACTCTTTTCGATTTTGATATCATATCGTTTACTTGAATACTCATTCTTCGATTTTATAAATAGTATCTAAGTAATCTAAAAATATTCGGATCAATATTCAATAAATTAATCGCATTCAAAATAGCAGCAAAAGATACAGAGTCAAAAGCTTTTGAGATATCTATAAATACAATTAATGCATCTTACTTTTTCTCATCTAATGTAATTACATGTTTCCACATAGAAAGCATATTAGTTGTTGTCGATCTATCTTTCGTAAAGACATGTTGACATATATCGAAATCAGCCGGCAACATACGTACTAAATGATCTAGTATCAATCGTTCTATTACCTTAAAAAATGAAGGGATAATAGAGATTAGTCCATAATCACTGGCGCACATTGGCTTAATTAATTTTTGCAACGATTCAGCTACAATCGTTATTATATCAATTGGTAATTTCTAATTCTTCAAAATTCTATTTGTAAAATTGCCGAGCGCATTCATAAAATTTAAAGGTAATTAAAGTAGGTAATCAATCGATATACCAAGGTGATCTTTTTGTTTTTTTGATTTTATTTTTAACATTAATTTTATCAATGCAAGTCCTGGTTCCTGGTCTCACGAAGGATTAGGTAGATCAATAAAATTGATTTCTTTCTGTGGAATACATATCAAATTCCCAAATACTTCATCCAATTCACAGAGAAATTCATACTCAGTTTTACTCACAGGTAATATAAGCTTTAATTTTTCCTTATATTTACTGTAGTCTGTAAGTAGTTTGTATCCTAGTCTAGGATTGCTCTTCAGTTTGGCCAAAATAATTCTCTCTGATCTTTGACGGATTATCAGCAGTGATGAATTAATTTCTTTATCAATCAAATCTAACCTCATTTTTTAATACTATTGATAAGACTACATTTCATTATATTATCTCGTTTGATTCTTAGCTTACATAACTTCCTATTGATTCGCTTTGGTATAATATCCGTAAACGTAGATGCCTGAAATATATCAGATAATAACAGTGAAACAGAAGAAACAAATTCGTCAGTGTTCATGATATAAAAACTTTCATAATCAATCAGTATGCTTAATTCTCTAAAAAGATTCCAGTTGATTCTGGAACATTGCACGTGTGCATTTTCAAAATTAAGTTTCTGTGTTTTGCTACTCAAGATGTTCCATTGTAAAATAATTTGTTTGTGATCCAATTCTTTGAAGTAGTTTACAACATTATAACTGTGTGAGTGTTCAACGCTTCAACTTCTAAATATACATGATCTAAGCATTCCGAACCTCTGGTTTGTTCCTTTATAATCTGCTTGAGATCATGATTAAAAGAAAATATATTATTTCACATTCATGCAACTTATTAAAATCGCCAACCACAACATTATGTTGATTTATATAGATAAAAAATCAATGACAGTATTATATTCGCTAGTATGTAACACTTTCGCATTTAATATTGATTTACTATAAATAAGTACTCCTC
Source organism: Eudiplozoon nipponicum (assembly GCA_029291075.1). Lineage (NCBI taxonomy): Eukaryota > Metazoa > Platyhelminthes > Monogenea > Mazocraeidea > Diplozoidae > Eudiplozoon > Eudiplozoon nipponicum. Next base: position 92,571 of record JAQBSW010002777.1, on the reverse strand, counting down.
AACCTCTTTTATCCAGGGATCTGTCTTTTCTAAATAGAGAATAATGAGGAATGTCAAATTCGAAATTTTCAATGTCCTTGTTGAGCCAAGTTTCAGATAAAATTATAATGTCAAAATTGTAACTTATTACAAAATTACACAGCATAAAAGGTTTGGTCTTAACACTTCTACAATTGACATAAAATAAAGTATATGTACAACACGAATTATCTTTACAGTTTTCGATATTTACGGATTTAACTTTTTTGGTTTCCTTATAATTCTTTTGTTGGGTATCGCAGATATAGTTCTCTTCTGTCCACTGTCCACAATGTTCATTAGTGATGCATCGTTTTTGTGATATTAGAGTCAATTAACACACCCTTTATGGTAGCATGTTCCAGATTACATGATCCTTAATCTAGATTTTTCTTCAACTTTTTTGGCTGTTGACAATTTTCTTTGGAGAAACGTCTTGTCTCTGGAAATGAATATATTGTGGAAATTAGGATACTCTCCTTTCTTCTAATGAATATTTTCAACTTGCATGTTTGTCGGCGTCTTTGACAGTTTCACCACAACCGGCCTTGGTCGTTCAGACTGCTTGCCCACCCTGTAACATTTCGTTATATCGGCCTCTGTCGTGCCTCTGATTAAATCATTAAATTTCTCTACATTACTCGGGTCGGCTTTTCCATTAAGAATAAATAATATTATCTGATCCTGTTTGCCAATTCTTGCTGAAACTTCATTGGATAATATATTCAATAATTCTTCTCCTGAAGTACTCTTTTTTTATATATTGTCTTCTATTGTTATATCCGCTAACTCAATCCATGGCTGAACATCAACCTTTAATTTATGGACATTCTCATTTACTTCCTCGGTCAATTCTTCAATTATTGCGCTTAAATTTGCATTTCTCTTTTCTGCTAAATCCAATTTTGATGCATATATATTAACGTCCGACTCCAGTTTAGACATCTTATTTTTGATAGTATTGTTCTCTTCCTCCAGCTCTTTCATGGAATTTCGAGGGTCCGTAACTATTTTCTCAATATCGGTGTGCGACAAAATCGGAGTCATTTAAAACCGTGCGCGGTGAAGTCAATAATATAGATATATAGCTAGTTCCCAAAACTAATCATAGATATTGGACGGTTTGTGGTAATTATTGACTATTGAATTCGGTAACGAAATAAGATTCATATCTCCTATCAATCGAGATAACATTGCTCACCAAATTAGATCTCTAGAGATTATGCTATCTATTACCTTTAAAGACGAGATTGTGCGAACATTTAAAAAGTTCGTTTGGTCAACGTCTGGCGGAGAAAAATATTTAGGACGCCTCATTTGCTTGTTTATCTATAGACGAGATTACCATATGTAGACAATCTCAAGTAGGACACCACATCCACTAAACCACAATGTTATTTAAGGTGGAACATTGCGGTTTCGTAGTCTAACTGGAGAAAATCAATATTGGATGTTCAAAATTGAAATTTTATAGACATTTCAATTCCACGGAGGGAATCAATAACTTTGGAAATAAGGATAATGCAATCAAAGATATACCAGAGCCCCGAACTCTTTATCAATTGCGAAAGACCTTTGAATAATAAAATGTTATCGTCGAATAATACCAGGATTAGCTGAGATTTTGGGATCATCGATTTGACATCTAATGCGCGAAAGTGTACTATCAAGTATTCACGGTCTATCATTCTCAACAAGGAAAGTTAGGAGAAATTAAAGCTGAGGAACTAATTGCTGTAAAACATAGTCTGATTAGCCCTTGTCAATTGAACCAAATTATAGAGGTAGTGTTTCATTAGAGAGGCATTTGTATAGTTAGAGCAATAGGGTGTCACAGAAAGAGGGCACATTCATTATCTACACGACTAGCAGATTTATATTTCATCATCTCTCACATCTCTGGAAAAGCATATGTAGTGATGGATACTTTCGGCACACTCCTAAGTGCCGATATAGAAATGATAAAAATTGATGTTAAAAATCAAATCAAAAAACAAAAAGATCACCTTGGTATTTCGATTGATAATTTGCTTCAATTACCTTTAAAATTTATGAATGGACTCTGCAACTTTATAAATATAATTTTAAAGAATGGGAAATTACCAATCGATATACTAACGATAGTGGATAAGCCGTTGCCAAAAGTAAGTAAGCCAACGTGCGCTAGTGATTATATATTAATCTCTATTATCCCTTCGTTTTTGAAGATAATAGAACGATTGATACTAGATCATTTAGAACGTATGTTACCGGCTGATTTTGACCCATGTCAACATGGCTTTACGAAAGGTAGATCGACAACTACCAATATGCTTTCCATGTGGAAACATGTAATCACATTAGACGAGAATAAGTTAGATGCATTAATTGTATTTATAGATATCTCAAAAGCTTTTGACTCTATATCTTTTGATGCTATTTTGAATGCGATTAGTTTGTTGAATATTGATCCGAATATTTCTAGATTACTTAAATACTATCTATATAATCGACGAATGAGTATTCAAGTAAACGATTTGATATCAAAATCGAAACGAGTAACGAGTGGAGTTCCACAGGGATCAAGCTTGGGGCCAATTTTATTTAAAATTGTATTTGCAAATTTGGAAACTAAGATCCTTAACGGTCGAGTTTGCAAATTCGCTGATGATTTAAAAATAATCTTCCCAATTGATCCAAAGAATGTCGAATTCTCCAAAAACAATGTGACATTGGATTTGTATGATTTGAGTAAATATTTGATCACACTAGGGCTGAGAATAAACAATAAAAAGACGAAAGCTTTAAAAATAGGGAACAGAACAAACTTTAATTATGTTTATTTTCATGATGTTGTTATTAATGATGTGTTTGAGATTAAACTTATGCAAGAAATTAAGGATTTAGGCATAACTATTCAATGTACAGCTTCTGCTGAGAGACATATTGAAAGTATAGTAGGCAGTGCCAAGAAAAGATGGGCACTAATAAATCGAAATATCTTATCAAATGATATAAAACTTCAAATGTATATAATATGGATTAGACCGGTACTAGAATATGCTGTCGCTACTTGGAATCCATTAAAAAAGGGTTTGTCTAATAATATAGAAGCTGTACAAAGAAAGGTTGTGAAACATATTAGTCCTATTTCTTGCACTATATACGCCTCTAGATTACAGTTTGTGTCATTGCAATCTCTGTGGTTTCGGAGGATGTGTTATTGTATAAAAGTTTTCCATTTGAACCAGTGGACTGGTGCCTATATGACTCCGATAAGAAAGAGTCATGAAGTTGGAACTAGATCTGGACATTTGGCAATATCTCCTCCTTTGGTGGGGAATGTAGCGAGCAAGTTATTCTCTTTCTCGAAAATCTACAAAATTTATAACCAATTGCCGAAGGGGCTTAGAGAAATGCCTCCATCTAAGATGTCTTTTAAAACTTTATCTACTGAACTTGAAAAAGTCTGCAATTCTGCTGATATTTGTTATTCTTTTGATTATGATAATACTTTCTCATGGTTGAATAAAAGACAAGGATAATTGTTATCGAAAACAGATTTTCTAGAGATTTTTATTTCCAAGTTTTGTATTGTTATAATTGAAATGTTATGCACTATTTCTTCTAATTAGTTAACATTACATACAATCAATTGCTAGTCATGGTCCTCAATTTTTGCATAATGTTACACTCGAATTATACATTAATTTTTCCTAATTTGATAATGTATATATTATTCTTTTCAGTCGAACTTTCTGATATTGATATATTGTATTGTACAACTAGTGAGATATACCTATCTATATGATATTAATTGCACATTTATTGTGATGTGATAATTTCTTTTTTATATATTGTACAATTTCCAATTTTATTATTTGATGGAATATGTGTGGTTTGAATCCAAATAAAGATATTCTATTCTATTCTATTCTAATCCATCCGGAGCCACTCGTTGGCCCAATTGCAACTACTAACAATTTTACCCGGAATTAAGTGAAAATGCAGACTGTTGATAATATAGTGGTAGTGTCGTCTAATAAACCAGTGTATGCGTGCATACACTGGTTTTGGATATGTGCTAACAGTAGCAAGTCTCTAGGAGTTACCTCTCAACGTATGTACCGTTGGATTAAATGTAAGAGTTAATTCAACCACTGCATGAACTGGCTTGTCTATACTTGATATTTTGGTTACATATGTCGAAAAACATACGGGGTTTGGGTAAAAGCCCGTGTCCGATGTCAAACATGTATTTTTGCAACAGACCAAGACGGCAGTAAATTATCGGGATACAAAAGGGTTCATGTACGTGTACATCGATATCCTAGAAAAGCTCGAGAATACCGGTCAGAGATATCCCTTAATGATGATTAATTGCTTCAGCCAGCAGTTAAAGGTTGTGATTTTGTAGAATATCGAAGCCCAAGAAGTTCTACTTATAAGTGTGCATAATTAAGCTTCTCGTTGCGACGTACTGGTAATGGTAAGCAGAAGTCATATTAATGTCATGTGGATTAGAGTGCGGCATACAAATGCATGCGATACCAAATCTCAAGGTTGTCTTGTCAAAATTTTCCTTTAGTACGGTTACACTGTTACTAGGAACACTCAGAGACAAAATGTGCGGCTTAACTCCAGCCATGACTAGAAGCATAAGGTCAAAGTGAAATGTTACTTCAGATTTTAATGCTGGCCTCACAACGAAAATAAAAGACTATGTCTAACTCCTTTCAAATTCTATCAAATAACTGACAAGAATGCATTCATAGAAGAAAATGACACAGAGTAGTTTGTAACCCTGGATCACCACGTTCCACAGTTTAACTGAATGGAGATGGAGATTAGGAAACAGAACCAAACAATATATCAGGAGTCTGTGGTAAGATCTGACTCAAGCATATTGTGGGGAATGGATCCGGAATTGAAAAAAACGCATAATATTTTTAAGACCTAACTCAAAAAAGACGGAAGAAAACAGAATGATGAAAAAACAAGTAATAGAACCAAGCGAAGTAACCGCACTACATAGAGAAACAGTTTCCGGATTAGTTTTCAGGAGATCTTGAATGATGATTTCTTTGATGTATGATCATTTATCTAAAACATTTTTTTATGTACGTGGGAGATATCTTTCCAAATATATTTGTATATATATATATATATATATATATATATATATATATATATATATAATCATCTTTTATTTTACAGCTCATTTTGAAAAACAAATTAATGTCAGAAATCATTGTACGTTTCTGCAATTTTCTTTAATTAAAATGTGGATATTTTCCGGTAATATTTGTTGAATTTAAAAAAATCTTATTCTCAGTATATGAGTCAGACTTGATTTCACTCTTCTCACATAAGTGCACCGCCCTATATTAGTATATATAATTGCACGTCACTTTAATGAAATTTGGATTTTCTCGCATATATATTTTTTAAATGTTTCACTGAGAAGGATCACAATTTTGTTAACAGGCATTTAGATTCCAGCTCTCAGATTCAAACTTTTCACTTTAGTCAAGATACGCTACGGCAAACAGTGAAATAGGGAGCTATCGTGCAATAATTTAATAAATTATTTAACAATATATCATATAATGACGCGATGGATAGTAAGTATAATGTGTGTGAATACGGACCATGTGATCGAAATCATTACTAATGGCGGTTTAAAGGAGAGCGCTGAGAAGAATTACCAATTTCGCTATTCTAAATTTATCAGTTATCATAATTATCGTGCGAGTGTGAATCTCATAATGTGGCAAGTTTGGAGCTTCTCCGCCAGTAAAACTGCTTTAAGGGGACAAAATGACTGAGAATGGAGTTCCTTCAGCGTAATGCTAGCAGAATACACAGATGATTGATCACTCATAACCATTAATTACAAAGCTGTGTGTGGTCCGTAAATGAAAATTGGGTCCCCCATTCCTAGTGAATTATTTTTCATAATTCAACAGATTCTATATATGAGATTGAATTGGACGACAAATGCCATAATTAAAAAAATAGTGACTATATAAAAAGATTTCTCTAATATTAATTTGTAAAAATATTTAGCATTTTGGAAATGGAAAGAAAAAGATGTTATTTGTGAAATGCGAGTATATTATTTTTAAGCAGCGTTGACTGAGATTTAAATTAATACCATTTTATAACAAAACTATGCCTTTTGCAAATGCATATATTTCAATATTCGATCTTTTTTAAGTTGTAGGAGTGTTTTTTCGGGGTAGCTTTCTAGTTCGTGATTCTGTACCCGTACTACATTGTAACACGCGGCTCCGTGTTACAACCCAACGAAGGTCAATTTTTACAAACACTGTGCTCTTTAAGGTCAAATATTCTAACTCTGTCCGCAAGGATCACGCGGTGGACTATTGTGTCGCTGCGGATTTATTCCGCTCAATTGGAATATTAACAATTTTTACTGTTGTCAGTTAATTGTGCCATTCAAAATTTCAGAGAATAATAGATTATAATAATGACATGAAATAAATATTCGTGAGTTTTTGATCATTGAAGTTTTTATGGGGCTTACTCCTTCATTTTAGTGATTGCTTTTAACGATGACTTTTTACATATCTTCATGTTTTAAATCGACGATAAAAATACAATTCAATCCAGACATTTGTGTAAGAATAACTATTTGTGTGTAAAACATTTTCCTCTATAAACATAAATCATCTTACTATGAACATATTATCATGTATTTTCAATCATATGACTATATTCATGCCAATCCAGACATTTGTGCTAAACATTTCGCTTTATAGACATAAATCACTTTATAATTATATGTGCTACATTGTGTGGAATATATACATGAAACCTTTCTTCGGCCTTCTAATATTAACCATCTGAAAAGGAACAGACTGATTGAATGCTCGGGTACTAATAATAGCAACCATTGATAAGTAGTAGGGGTACAAAATCAAGAACGAGAGAGCAACAGCGAAGAGTACCCCTACAACATATCCATAGTGGCTATTATTACTACCCGAGTACATAATCAGTCTCTGATCTTTTCCGGATGGTTGATGTGAGAACGCAAAAACATCTGGTCATACGCATATTATACACAATGTTTCAAATAGAGATATAATTCACAGTTAGTCCAAATTGACCATGTATTGGTCGGCAATAGAAACAGATTTTAATGCAAAAGTAGGTCTTAAACACCATTCACAGTTAAACTAAATTGTCCGTCTTCTAGACGGTAAAAGTTAAGGTGATTTATGTTTATAAAGAAAAATGTTTTGCACACAAGCATTTATTCTTACACAAATGTTTGAATTGAAATGAATATCGACAAACGATTGAAAGTACATGATGATATGAACAAAATAAAATGATTTATGTTTATAAAGAAAAATGTTTTGTGTAATCCGTATAAAGACTTCAATGACAAAAGCTCACGAATATTTAGTCCACTGATTGCTATGGTTTTAACTCATGTCATTATATTATTTCATTATTCTCTGAAGTTCGGATAGGCATAATTAAATGTGAACTGTAAATCCTTTCCGTAAACTACGAATAATCCAACTAAGCGAAAAAAATCCGCAGTGACACAATAGTCCACAACGTGATCCTCGCGGATCGCGCGCGGTTCTGTTTATTTGATAAAACCCTATTAATTACAAATAAAATTGCAGTTCAAGAAATATCGATTAAAACTGCTTGAAACTAACAGAGATTGTTCCTAAAATCACAGTTAAGAGAAATATTGTGTAAGAACAGAGTTAGAATATTTGGCCTTAAAGAGCACTGTATTTGCTAAAATCGAACATCGTTGGGTTGTAACACGAAGCACCTTGTTACAAAGTCATGCTCATAAAATGTTTCAAATTTAATAAATATTATATATGCAGTAAATTCGTTAAACTTAACTTGTAATTTTATCGGAATTACAATTAAATATGATGCGTAAATAAGAATGAATTCGCCTTTAACTTTCGAGAATTACCCACAGGCCAGAGAGTGATATATATGTTGTTGTCCGAAGAATTGATATTTCAATATTTTATCAAATTTTATATAATCGTAAATGAAAATAAATAGGGACAAGAGATGAAATCATTTACCATTTAATCAAGTTACCTTAACAACTGGCATTATATATTTATCATTCATCCTATCAACAAATATCGAATTACTATACCACAAGCTTATTTAGAAAATGAGTACAAGCGGAAGTTATAAATTAATGAAATCTTTGTCTGCAAAACAGGGGCTTAGTTATTTACCTGAGCAATATAATAATACGAAAATTTTTTTGTGTGAAATTTAAAGCAAATATTGTTATTGATGCAAAAAATCTTAAAATATTTCAGGGATTGAAACTCGGCTCCCTGAAAAAATTTCGCCGAACATCGCTGCGTAACAGCGTTTAACATAAGACAACTTCATAAGGGGCGTTATTTAAGGCAGTATAAAAATATTAGTTCATGAGTATCTAAAATTACTAAAATTAAGTATAACATTTGCTTTTGAACCAGGTTACACCAGCAAATCTATATCCCGTTGAAATAAATGATATCACTTTCGATATTTCGTAGTAATCATGGCATCGGTCAATCAAATGTTTTGCAGTTAAATACTTTTCGTTGTAAAGTAATAATAGATGAGCAATAGTACATTAGGCTTTGCGCACCTAATAACTAAATAGTAAGAATATTTTCAAAAGGATGAACCAAGTCAGATTGAACGATAGGTACAATGTCATTTTACATACCTGTTTGGCTTACTGGCGATTCATCAGTAGGAGCCTGTACTGCACTCTATACTAACTATATACTGGTCAAGAAACGTGTGCCTAGAATATTGTAAAATCGCCTATACAAAAGTGTACACAGTAAAATGTGAAGTTGACTTCACATAAAGTTTTCAAAAATGGGACTTCAAAATCAGCTCTTTAAATATATTATATGCGGAGACAATACAGTTTATCAGCGCTATTGTAAAGGAATCATTATATGGTACAAAATGTACAGTTTCCGAATCGGTATATGGTTCTTACTCGATGGATTTTATGATATAATAAAACAAAGAGTTGAAACAGCACAATGCACAAATGTTTCACTGCTGCATAACCATAATATTTAGAGCTATGTGTGGGCTGTAAATGAACACTAGATCGCCTTTCCTGGTAAATTTATTTTATATGTTACGTAAATGTAAACAAATTCGAGCAAGGCAGGGTTTTTATTCCTTTTAATTAAAATATTTATAGTAGTGTTTATCAAGTGACACGAATATAGAAGCAGCCAACATTCCTCTGTCTCTCTCTTTTTAGTTCAGATTTCCTCGTGAAGTTGCCGTTTAATATGAGCAGATACAAAACGCCAATTTTGATTATTAAAAATATGTTTTAAGTAAATAAGGAGCTTTTTTATCATGTTCAGCCTGATTGGCATGCTTTATGCAAATGTATGAAAAACAGTCAAGGAATAGAAAAGGAAGAATTGTCCGAAATAAAATTATGCTTCAATAGCGTCTTTGGATATACAAGAATAAAAGCCAAGCCAATGTACTTGAATATTGAATACAAAGCAACACAATTAATATATAGATCATGAGTTGGAGGTAACAGACTGATCATCATCTTCATCATAATCATCGTCTTCATCGTCAACATCATACATATCATTTGTATATTATTCAATGTATCAGAGTCATGAATAAAGCCATATATAAAGAAATTAATTGGTAAAGGCAAGTAGGCTATGATTTTCGTTTAAGTCTACATGAATATAATATTTAAAAAACTTTTAGCTAGGCTTAGTAGCAAATAAATACATTAAAAAATAAAGAAATTGAGCTACGTAGACCTCCATGCAAGGTTTAGTAACAACATATGGACAGTACAGCTTCCGCTAGGAATAACAATATAATCCAATTACTAGAAACAGATCTTAGGAATTTTGAATGAGGGCAAATAATGCACAAATAGAACAGGTCATTTTGAAATGAAACCTTTAAATATCAAAAAGAAGAAGTAAATACCTAAACATCATAAATTCACCAACAGACACACCAAGTTTTAATTCATGTAAAATTAATTATAATGTGTTTCATTAACGCTGTATATGATTTCTCAACCAATAAGGTTAAAAGCCAGGTATGTGTGAGCAATAAATAAATATTTGGCCGGCCAATTCTAATGAATTTATTCTTCTTTTATCAGCGAATTCTACATAACAATAGGAATCGCCTAACTCGCTCCACACTCATTCAAAAGCAGCGGTATAAAACAACATCGCCATTGTATACTTGCAAAAAAGTAAATTTTAATTAAGCGAGCATTCGTTGCACGGATGGTGATAAAAAAATTATTTATAACCAAAGTTGCGATCTCGATATAAACATCTGACTCACTATGTACATACATTTATCAGTATAAACTAAGTTTTGTATAGTAAACAAAAGGCAACTCATCCAGTAGACCGATTTCGTCCTTACTGAAAACTCATCCTATACAAAATCATGAATTTCAATAGTCTCTTTTGTTCTTTTTTAGACAAGATAGATCGTTGAATAAACGAGATGGAGGAGTAGTCATTTATTATCATGTTATATGATGGAAAAGTGGTGCATGCTCGGGAAAAATGTACTATATCATTGATGTTATAGCCTCGTTCCAAAACCGTTCTATTTATATTAAATAGAACGGTTTTGGAACGAGGTTACCAAATTTGCTTAAATCTGCTATTGTGGGTATTGTGCTCTGTATATAAGTTGACAAATTGCCTGAAGTTGGAAAGTGGATTTACTTTCCAAAACGTTGTCAGTAAAAAAAGATGTGATGGAACCGCATTTTCATTGGGACGAATGCAAACTCAGCCCGATCGAAGACAAAACGAAATTGGAAATTGTGATCAATCGCATATTTGTGAAATTGTCCGTGCAAAACTACTACCCGCGTACACAAAACGTGGCATTGGAAAATAAACACGAATTCTTCTATAATCATTCCAATTTCTAGTTCAGAGCCTAAACAAAAATCTATTTTTATTTACATCATCAATACTTGTTCAAATGCGATACATTAAAAATAACAAGCTTTGTCATTATTATAATAATTGTATAAAAATAAGATGTCAAAAACCGTCATATTAATGCAGGAATTTTATGTATATTAACAATAAAAATATTTAAACTTATTTTTACATGAGACTCAATGAACATATTTATGTAATGTGATGCCTGTTAGCTATTGTCTAATTTCTTATAGTGTTGTCTATTTGATGGAACAAGTGTGGTTTTTAGTCTGAATAAGTATATTCTATTCCATTTTATTCCATCTTTAGAGAAGATAGAATATGTTATTAAAATCTACACCTCACTTGGTTTAATAACATATTCTAGAATGAGTTTCAATTCTCAAAACTAATCGCACTATAAAAATGAATTTAGCAGATATAAATGAAAATACAAGCTTATCAGATTCTATTGTACATGTAAAGACTGAACACGATCTGGCATCTATGAGGTTCTCAGACACCAATAGGTTAGGAGCCTCTACAAAATTTGGCGACCGCGCCAGTCCAAGAATATTAAATCTACTGCAATATAAATCTGATAAACATTCAAATGGGTCGGGGATGCGCAAATGATATTTAGCGCTTATAATATCGTAAACCCTATAGAGAAATTTGTTGCAGCATGGATGGCATGGTCTGAAAATATCCGAAACGCCTTGGAAAATTAAAGAGACAGAACTGTAGAAGAAAAACCGTATAATGCATTTGAATTATTAATGACTGAAATACAGCAAAGATATCAGCCTGGATGATCGGCACAAATGTGCAAAAAGATGGGGCGTCAACTACCATCAGAGTTTTATGAACGTCTTTGCACGAAAGCTTCCAGGTTGAATATATCCATAGATGTGGTAAATTCTATTTTTACAGCTGAGCTACCATCTAGGCTTAGAACCACATTAAAAGTATTTGAAACTATGAACATTGATTGCCAACAAAACTCAGAGGCTAGACGGAGTGTATAAACAGCATGAACCACAAGTACATGCTGTAACAGCAGATTCTGTCATGGTGCAGCCAGTCAGGTCAGATGCCGAAACCAACCTGACTATACAAGAAACCTTGCGTTTCTTATGTAGAGAAGTTGCTAGTATACGTCGTGACATTTCGCAGCTTCAGAGTGAAGATAGATATACTAGAGGTCGAGGGAGTCACTCGCGTCAACGCTTCGAAGAGCCACGCGGATGGTGTAAGGCACATTGCGAGTACGGACGAAGTGCAAAGTGTCAGGATGAGAATTGTATTTACCCGCGATTAGGTGGACCCAGATGGAAAGGAAGCACTAAACCGGTAGAGAGAAATTAATCACCGAGAAAAGGATAAAAACCCCACTAGATAGAGCCAAAGGGGGTTCCATTGCAAAGGCTCCCAGATATGCCTTTAAAAGGCATACATAAGGCAAAGTATAAAAATGCGACAGGACCAGTTAGCACCGATACTGAAGGCAAGAGAGTCCGATTCTTACTAAGCGGAGATCTGGAAAACATTGCCGGATTATCCAGCAACAAGTTCATTATTAAAGATGAATTATCTGGATTAGAATTTCTTATCGATACGGGTGCTGAGGTAAGCATAGTTAGGTCAGACGTGGTGGAAGCAGATTGCCCGACATTTGATTATCAACTATGGGCCGCTAACGGTAGTCCGATAGGAGTGAAAGGGATGAAAGAAATGTCGGTAACGTTAGGCCAGAAATCTTCCTTCCGATGGAATTTTCTAGTAGCCGATGTCAAGGACCATATCATTGGCATGGATTTCTTGACACATTTCAAGCTGACATTAGACCCCAAGGCTAGGACTATCGACAGAAGGCGTAGGGATATCAACACCTACTGAGTCTAACACATCGGCAGTTAGAACAGTTCTTTTACCTCGTCCAACAGTCGCACATGACTTTGCCGATATAATCGAGAAGCACCTAGCAGTGTTTCAACCTTTCAGTGCCAAAAGGATAGGATTGAAGACAGGAGTAGAACACCAAATAGAATTGGTGGCTCCGTTGCCTTGTTCACCAAAGGCTCAACCATTGGCACAACACAAGCAACAAGTTGCTTTGTCAGAATTTCACCAATTGCGCGAAGAGAGGGATTTGTAGAAGGTCAAATTCCAATTTTGCTTCCCCAATAGTGGTAGTTCCCAAACCTGAACCGGGTCAATGGAGGGTTTGTGGGAATTATCGTCTATTAAACTCAGTGACGAAGGGTGATTCTTATCCTCTCCCTAACCAGAGTACTTTACTCCGAGATATAATGGAATATGAGGTTTATTCAACTTTAGATCTCCAGAAAGCGTACTATCAGATACCAATGGAAGAAAGTTCGATACCACTCACCGCAGTCAGATTTCCAGGAGGGGGATCGCATGAATTTCTTCGAATGCCTTTTGGTTTGAAAAATGCCAGTCAGACATTCCAGCGTTTGGCTGAAGAAATCCTTCAGAATTGTCCATTTGCGAGGGTATATATAGACGACATAATAATTTTTAGTCGCTCACGAGATGAACATCGTACTCATTTGGAAACGGTTTTGACCAGGCTGGAACAATATGGATTAGTGGTCAAACCTAATAAGAGTAATATTGGTTGCTCTTCAGTTAAATATCTTGGTCATATACTTTCCAAAGACGGAATTAAGCCTTTGGAAGATAAGGTCCAAGCCATTAAGGACGTAACTGAAACCAGAACCGTACGCCAGTTGCGAAGGTTCTTGGGCATGATCAGCTATTATCGTCGATTCATTCCAGATCTAGCCGGAATTCTTGGATCGTTAACACGCCATCTCACTCGTAAAAAGAGCACGATCAAGAAGTCTTGGCCTATAAACTTGAGTCAAGAAGACCGAGAAAATTTCCAAAAGGCCAAGGACATGTTAAGTGACGTAACCACATTAGCACCTGTAGATTGGGAAAAACCTTTCGAGCTAATCACAGATACCTCAGATGTTGCATTAGGGGCAGTGCTACAGCAAAGAGATCAGGACATAGTAAGACCGATTGGGTTTTATAGCCGTAAGCTTAATGATCGTGAAAAACGTTATGATACGTTTGGTAAAGATCTTCTATGAGTTTATGCCGCAGTGCTACACTTTGAGCATTTCTTAGACGGTCATAAATTTAAGTTATTGACCTATCATAAGCCGTTGATTAGTATACTTGGTAAAACAGCGAGGCTTAATTACTCTTGTAGAGTAAATTCCCAAATAACCCGGTTATCAGAGTTCGATTTCACTGTGTCTCATATTGCTGGTAAGGAGAATGTGGTAGCCGATGCACTTAGCAGACCGAATGAAGCCGATGTCGAGCTGATATTTCAAGGTCCGTTGAAGAGTTTAGATAATTCTATGCATGATTTAGTTAGTCAAATCAAGGAAGCGCAAGGATCGGATCCTTTTACGTTAGTTTTGTCCAAAAGACCAGGATATGTTCATAAGCTCATAAGTGGCAAGTGGTTGTTATGCGAAACGTCTAGAAGTCAACCACGACCATATGTGCCGTTGGAGTTACGGGCCAAGATTATCCAAGTGTTACATGACATGGGTCATCCATCCATTAAAGCCACCATTCGATTGATAAACGACAGATACGTATGGCCGCACATGTCTAAAGACATACGGGTATGGGTAAGAGCCTGTGCCAAGTGTCAAACGTGTAAGGTGTGGAGACATACCAGAACCGAGATACAGAATATTGGGATACCAATTGGACGGTTCAGACACGTACATATAGACACTGACGAAATGCCCAGTTTGACATGGAGACAGAAAACTGAAGAACTCTCCATCCATAAAATCACAATGAAAATCTGCTTACACAGTTTAACCGTAAAAAGTTTTACAGAAAACTGACGAAATCTGCTTTCACAAAATTAGAATCAAATCTGCTTCCGCAAAATTCAGAATCAAAATTTGCTTCCACAATTTGAACGTAAACAGTTTTACAAAAAACTGATGAAATCTTCTTTCGCAAATTCAGAATTAAATCTGCTTCCACAAAAATCAGAATCAAAATCCGCATACACAGTTTGAACGTAAACAGTTTTGCAAAAAACTAACGAAATCTGCTCTCACAAAATCAAAATCAAATGTGCTTCCACAGAAAGCAGAATCAAAATCTGCTTCTCCAAGCGTAAACAGTTTTGAGTGATTTGTGTGGAAAAAGCCACCTTTACGACAAATAATGAACAAAGAGTCTTATCTAGGGCAGACGTTATTTCAACAGAAATTCCTCGCAGAAGCGCCCGTATAAGAATGAAGCAGTCAGCCAAATGATAAAAGCAGACTTCGAGCCGAAGTGAACATAAATTAATTAATATTTGTAATTTTGTTTTTATTAAATCGATGCTCGTTATGCGAGCAAAAGTCTATATATAATTGAGCAAAAAAAAGCATGTGTGGTACATTTAAAATGGTTTCTGATGGGCTGGAAAAGGTGATTCAGGGAATGACTTCTCAAATGAATAATTTAATTGTAGAATTAGGCATAATTAAGTCTCGTCTGGACGATAAGCTGATTATAAACGCAGACTACATACGTGTACGTGGGCCATTCAATATATGTGAACACAACAATGGCGACCGCGCCGAAGAGGAATCAGGAGGAAATATGCCGGCATTTTCAGCCTAATCGACGAGTTATTTAAGACAGTCATCAGAGTATAAGCCCATGCTGGCACCACTAGATGTGGAAAGGCCACAGTTGTGGTTCGAAAAAAATTGAATCATCAGTTCGAGCCCAAGAATTTACATTAGAAGCACCTATTGTGCGTGTGGCTGTTCAGGAATTAGTG
Organism: Eudiplozoon nipponicum; assembly: GCA_029291075.1. NCBI lineage: Eukaryota > Metazoa > Platyhelminthes > Monogenea > Mazocraeidea > Diplozoidae > Eudiplozoon > Eudiplozoon nipponicum. Next base: position 76,737 of record JAQBSW010002777.1, on the reverse strand, counting down.
GACCGGACAGTAGCACTCTAATTGGAATTGCCGGTTTACCTCACGTATGGAGAGTACAAAAGACGAGTGTTGGATTATTTCCGGGCCAGGCCCCAGGAGGTGTTCTCAGAATTATACAGCCTGAAACCATTACTGGGCGAGATGCCCATGGATACCATGGCACGTATCAAGCGGTGGTTCTTGAAGCTTACTGAGTCTTTATCCGGGTTGCAACCGCATGAGGCCATCATGTTCATGCTGCTTAATCCTACCAGATACGGTGCAATATCGAGTGCCCATGGAGGCCTTGAAGAGAGACTTCAGGCTCTTTAAAGTTTGGCCATGATGACAAACAAAGTGGCAGCTGCAACTCCACGCATGGGTCCCGTTACAACACCTGCAGAAGCGACATACCGTACTAGAATTCTTTGCGTCATAATAATCAATTCCAAAACAGAAGGAAACAGTCAGTGGCCTGGAAGCAAAGCCAATACATAAGGACTCCAGCTCCGACGAATACGGCGTATAAGTGTCAGCAAAACCAATGTACTGCTCCTCGAGAACGGCCAGTTCAGTTGGGAAACAAGGTTCACAATCTCACAAATAAAGGTGGGCAAGATCAGGGCACAAATATAAATCCTTTGGAGGCTACGAGGGGTAGATCGAATGAAGACCAGCAAAACAAACAAAAGAGTGGTCCGAACCAGATGACCTTTGAAGAAAAGGAAGTGTGGGAAACATTGTCAAATATAAGGAATTTTATTAAAGTTAAATTTTTAGAACTCTTTAACGGACAACCAGTAATAATGCAAATGGATACTGGAGCTGATGTGTCGGTATTACCACTGACTTGGCCATTGAACAACGTAAAACATACGAGAGCAAGTTTATGTCAGGCATCGGGCGCATCGATGGTGGCTGCGGGCGAGTGGGACACGAAGTTGTTAATAAATGAAAATGTCTATCATATGTATTTTGTTGTTGCCAATACGCAAACGCCCGTATTGGGACTTGATTTCATTAGAAAATGGGTTAAGACGAAAGACTGTCCAAATAAGCGTGTATGCATATCGAGGCCTGAGAGAATAAATTAAATAAAGTCTATATGTACCCCTAAGATGCAGGAGCAGACCAGTTGTCTGCCTGGGTGATGGAAGTATCTTCGAAACCAATATAACATTATATTCCGACTGCCTGATTGCAGCGAATGTTCAGGGCCGACGGTCGACCAGTTTAAGCTATGGCTAGAACTAAATGAAGGCTACGAACCACCAAAAGTATATGGTGCTCCTCCAACGAAATTAGCAGCAACGACTCGAACAACCCAATAAATGATAGAAGCCGGCGTTCTTGAACCTTCATTTTCTGTTTTTCGTGCTCCGATGGTGTACGTTACGAAAAAGGATGGTTCGCTCCGACCGGCGGCTGATTTCAGGTAGTTGAACTCAGTGACTAAACCAGACCCGTATTCTATGCCGGCTCTGTGTGATCTGTTCCTACAGCTAGCGGGAGGCAAATGGTTTGCCGTGCTTGATCTTAAACAGGGATTTTGGCAAATAGGCGTGCGGCCCGAAGACCGATAGAAGTTAGCGGTACAAGTACTCCAAGGCCATTTCCAATCCACCCGGGTACCATTTGGCCTTAAAAACGCACCGAAAGTGTTCCAGAGAATGATGGAATCGTTCGTGTCTGACTTAACGTGTACAACAGCTTACGTGGATGATGTTATTATATGGGCCACTACTGAACACGAATTACGTGTTAGGCTGCAGAAGATGTCAAAAGACGTAGAATGGCGATTACAACTTAATCCAGAAAAGATTCAGATAGGTCGAGAAGTGCGGTTCCTGGGGCACTTAGTCTCAGCGGGGGGATGCATGCCGTAAGATTCGAATATACGGCCTATCAGGGATTATCCGGTGTCTCCTACTAGAAAATAATTTCGCCGGTTTATTAGTATGGTGAATTTTTATAGACCATATCTCGCAGGATGGCGGTAACGCAACAACCCTTATCTATGTTAACTAGTGCCAAGATACGGTTTCGTTGGACGGAGGAGGCTCAAGGAGCGTTTGTGCTATGCAAGCAGAAATTAATGGAGGCAACTATTTTAGCTTTCCCGGTAGGTAATATGTCAATTGTTACAGACGCGTCAGATATAGGGATAGGAGCGGTGTTACAAGCTGACGGACGTCCTGCTCAATATATAAGTCGCACACTCACTAAGGCGGAACGGAACTATACCGTAACAGAAAAGGAATTACTTGCCGTACAATGGGCGCTACGGAAGTTTAGATATTTTGTCATCAAGGGATATGTAGACGTCTTTACCGAACACAAAGCGCTAGTGCATTGGAGATCACTATGTATTGAGAAGAAACGAGTACATCGAGACATTGAAGAACTGGAAGAATACGATATATTAATTCATCATAGAGCAGGAATCGAGAATGCGGTAGCCAATGCGCTCGGCAGAATTTTCGCTGTGCGGGTTTCGCCACTTATAAAAGTCTCTGAAGAACAGGGAAGAGATGCCACGTGTCAGGAAATAGTCAATCAATTAAAAAACGGCACAATGATGTCTGCACCATATAAAACGTTGAGTGTACAGAACGGCCTGTTGGTGCGGAAAGAAGGACAAACAGTGTACTGGTTTGTGCCAGAATCTATAAGAACAGAATTAATGGCCTTTTGGCATGAAACGTTGGGACATCCCGGCGCTGAGCGGCTCATTGAGACATTGCAGTCACGATTGTATTGGCCTGGAATGTCCAAAGAAATTCGTAGCTATTGTCAACAGTGCACTACATGTCAACGTTGTAAACCACAAAAACGAGAAAAAGTCACTCCGATTGCTTTCAATGCCACTGCACGGAACGAGTTTCTGCATATCGATCTGGTAGGTCCACTGCCGGTAGCTCGCGGCGGCGTGTCCTATGTGTTTTCCATGGTCGATAAGTTTACCCGATGGGTCGAGTTTGTACCACTGAAGAAGATCACAACAGAAAAGATTATAACGTGCTTAGAAGAGCGATGGCTCAGTCGATTCGGTGCACCACAAGTTATTGTTACCGATCAAGGCGCACAGTTTGAGTCGAAAGAATTTAATCAGTGGTGCAAAGACCTTGACATAAAGCATTCCCGCACAGCCACTTATCACCCGAAAACCAATGCGACTGTTGAGCACGCATACAGGACGATGAAAGAGGCACTGCGATGTTGGTGCCACGAGAGCCCGGGAACGTGGAGAGACAGATTACATTTGGTCGAGCGGGCCATGCGCTTTACGGTCTCAACATCTACAGGATTCGCTCCAACAACCATGGTCCATGGAGGACACATAAGACTGCCAGGTGAACCTGTAATCCAAGAATCCCATGAGCGCTGCACCTTTGCGGATATTCAGGAGCGACTAAAACAGTAAACTGAATGTGTTGGCGCCACACAGCGACATAGCTATGCAAGGCAACCGACGCGCACTCGCCTAAAGGTCGGCGACTATGTCATGGTCGCGAAGTTCGAGCCCATGGCACTGCAGGCTGTCAATGATGGGCCGTATCGCGTGGAGAGTGTGGACGCCGAGCACAATACTGTTTTTGTTAGCCTGCCCGATGGACCACGAGCTGTGGCACTGGATCGTTTAAGCAGAGTGCGAAAGCCGATTCCTGAGGGGGGAAGATGTGGCAATAGCCACCTTTAAGACAAATAATTAACAAAGTGTCTTATCTAGGGCAGACATTATTTAAACAGAAATTCATCGCAGAAACGCCCGTATAAGAATGAAGCAGTCAGCCCAATGATAAAAGCAGACTTCGAGCTGAAGTGAACATAAATTAATTAATATTTGTAAATTTGTTTTATTAAATCGATGCTCGTTATGCGAGCAAAATTCTATATATAATAGAGTAAAAATAAAGCATTTGTGGTACATTTAAAATGGCTTCTGATGGGTTGGAAACGTTGATTCAGGGACTGACTTCTCAAATAATAATTTAACTGCAGAATTAGGCATAATTAAGTCTCGTCTGGACGATACGCTGATAATAAACACAGACGACATACGTGTACGTGGACCATCCAATATATGTGGACACAACAATTTGCCTGATGAAATCTGCTTTTACAAAAATCAGAAATAAATCTACTTCTACAGTTTGGCACAAGTTGTACGTATGAAAGAAAAGTTGTGAATGGCAGAAAAAATCCAAAAAATGTCTTCCCTGGTCAACTACAAGAAGGAAAACCCAAATAATTTGGAGTAAGATATATTCACAAACGGAATAAAGAACAGAATATTTGGTGTGCTACCATCGATTTTCATGAAATTCCTCAAGATAATAATTAAAGCTATATTATACTATTGTAACACGCGGCTCCGAGTATGAACCCAACAATGTTCAATATTGAAAAATATAGTTCTCTTTAAGGTCAAATAGTCTAAATCTGGTTTTTACACAATATTTCTCTTTACTGTGATTTTAACAGCAGTCTCTATTAGTTTCAATCAGTTTTTATTGATATTTTTTGAACTGCAAATTTAATTGCAATTAATAGGGTTTTATTTAATAATAACACCCACCCGCGCGCAATACGCATGTAACATGCAGTGGAATTATGTGTCTCTGTGTTCAAATGGCTTAACCATTTTTTTACACAGCCACTAACAGTTCAGTTATAACTTTACTCATCCAAACTTTAAGTGTTTCTCAATCCATTATCCGAAACCCTATAGTTCAATGGATTTATATGATTTAAACATTCAGACCTAGCAACCAGTGGAATAATTATTTGTGAAGCTTTTTATGACTGCTTTTACACGATTTCTCTCTATTAATTATAAGTGACAATATTTATTGTGTTTCTTCTCATCAATTATCAGTTACTTTAAACTAAATTGCTAATCAGTCTGCGTTTTTATCATCGTACTTTTTCAATCATTTACATGAATTCATCATGATTCAGCCGATTGTGTTTATTGTGACTACTTGTGTATAAGATATTCAATTTTGTTGACAATATATTATTTTGTTGCCGTCTAGAGTACGGTCTCCTTGTATTAAATGTTAATTCATGCATTGCAACATAAAATTCAATAAACGTCTGATAAAGTGGATGAATCTTCTTACTTCGCCCTTAGAAAAAGGTCAGGGGCTAATCATAATGACGAGTAGTAACAACAGCCACCATGAATGTAGGAACGGGATAATATTGCTAAATAGACAGCTACCCCACAAAACCAATTAAAATAACTACAAAAACTCCTACACCATATTATAATTTTGCCAAAAGGGTTGTGCTATAAAATCACGTCTAAAAACAGTGCCTTTCTGTGTATTCTGGCGCGGTCGCTAATTTGTAAAAGCTGTGGCTGCAAATAAATGCCGTGCAACGTTATAAAATAGTTATAGACCATAGATAATGACAGACAGTTTCTGTGAGTGGCCCTTATCAGAGCTGGAATTGGTGTTCTCCAGCATCTGCCGAGAAAGTTTGGTAGTTTTTCAGTGTCGAGAAGAACTCCTAGACACTTAAAGCGGGCTCTGGTTGACTGGTTGGTGTTCCATCCTTTGAATGCACCGGGAAAAGTAGTGTTGTCGAACACAGAGAGGTGAGTTGCTGTGTAAAGGTTCAGAATTGTCTTGTTGAAGATCTGTGGCAAAACCGTTGTGCCGCCACACACAGAAGTCCGATTAATAGATAATCAATAATATAGAGAGCAACGGCAATAACGCGTAGCGCACCGGACAAAAATTTCAAACGTGTATGATGATGCATGGCAAATGCAAAATGCTTGTATACTTTTGCAAGCGCAAGGTCGCATATCAAAAGATTACGGCAAATTTAGCTTGTTTTAATTGTTACCGCTTAAATGAAAATTGAATTTTAATTAGGCAATATGTTGGCAAATTGATCTGAGCTGTTAAAGTACGGTAAAAAAGCACTAGGTAAGGGAGTTTAACTGATATGCTTTGGTATGTTTTTGCATATGGAGCATTCTAAAAAGACTAAGCCCGAGGAATTTTTCCTTATTCTAATCCTGAAACGGATCCGCGGATTGAAAATCTAATTAGATGATGAAAACGGAGCCAAGACACTAGAATAAAGGTTGACTTAACGCTTTTTCAAGCTAAACTATTGATCAAATTTTTGTTCTGTCATTTCTCTACAAAAAATAATCACTTGATATTTCATTGTTTTTTTATTAATGTCATTAGCATCGACATTAATTTGTTAGCATGTATTATTATTTCATGTAATTGTCTTATCTACAAAATAATTTCCTCACAACGCAAAATAGATATAAAAGGAACAATTATTTGAATCACACGAGCAAAAGTAAATTTAGTCATTTGAACGATAATAACTGTAAGTAAAACTTCTACCGTTTCACCTACCATATGAACAACTTTACTTACTTTACTTTACTACGGCTGACTCCTTTTGAAGGATAAGCCAGTTCCACATTTCATGGAGTTTCTTGGGAATTTGGTACAGAAAGTGGTGTCCCCTCACAACACACGCACACACACACACACACACACACATATATATATATATATATATATATATATATATATATATATAACCATTTTCATAATTCGGTATTAAATGTTACAAATAATCCATCAACACACTATGATGGTAAGTCAATTCTTTTATTATTAATTTACGAAATAGATCTCATTAATTTTCCAACGTTTACGATGGATTTCTCATACCTACTGACATCTTATCAGTAGGAGGCTCTAAAATGTCCTACATGCATTATATGTGGATTTGCAGAGAGCTAATATACATGCAATTGTCTGTTAGGTATTTAGTACCAAGTGTTAATTTAGTTCATGCTTAATGACGTTACAATGTTCTATACACACTATATATTTGGTCAGGAAATGCGAAAACGTTCTCGTCCACATGATGATGTATGAAACATGATAACCACATTCATAAGCGCACCAACATTTTCGATTCTAAGCAGACATGTTCTAAAACTCTGAAAGATTTTCATCGTTCTATAGTAATATTAAATAGCTGATGTCTAGAAAATAAAATGATTATTTTCCGGAAATAAAATTAATGAAATAATACTATCTACGATAGACAAAACAGTATCGAGAGGAATTTACTACTCTCACATAACAATCAATGGCATTATAATATGGACATTTCATTGCAGACCAATCAGCATATCAATTAGACTTAAAACAAAATCAAATTTATTAATGATTATATCATTGTCTAAAAGTGTGGCATTAGTTCAGACTTACAACTGAAATGGAAACCGTCACCTCGCTTATTCAACAACCTGTCTCTATGAAAAAGGAAACATTTAAGTATTTCAAATTCTTATTTTTCTACGATTGATATACCGCATTCCATACTAACTAGGAAAATAAGAACAACATTGAAATAAAAAAAAACTTTAAAATAATCCTCTAAATTATTCCATAAAAATGCTAATAAATAGGATAAAAATAGACGGTTAGTCACAACAGGATTGTATCAATTTCCGTGTACCAACTGTTGCCTAATTTATGTGGGTTAAACAATGGCCACAATTATGGAAATAAGAAGGCAATATCGAACAGCATGCAGTAATGGAAAAGTTAATAGTTTAGATCTTGCAGGTCATTACGTAGATATGGGATATCCAATTAACTAGGACGATTGCAGACGCATCTCAATATGTGGTAGCAATTAATCGACAAACTTAATTGAAGAATTTCATGAAATAAAGAATTTGAATAAAATAAAGAGATTAAAAGAAATTTTTCTATAAAAATGAGCACTATTTTTTATCTAAAGGTCGAGGCGTTTAGTTGCGATATGGTGCTACGTAATAAGTCTAGCTGTACTGATTAACATTACTATTTTAACGTTATTAATTTTTTGAAAGTTTAACGCATTCAAGTACCCGGATTCGTATATGTCATTGTTTTTGAGTGCAAAAACTTCGTAATCGTCACAACCTTCTCTTTAGCAGAAGACTGACGTACATGAACTCTTCTTCGTAGCATTCCAATTTCTTCATAAATCTTTCATAATCCGCAAGCAATTCCGATTTTAATTTATGGGAATTTTTATTTTTGTGTAACATTGACGAAAATGCAATTGTCTGTATTTGACATGTTAAATTTTGCCTCTCTAAAGGATGGGCTAAATGGTAATTCATTAATTTTGTTTCTATCTACGTTACTGGTACTAGTACTAAATGATCAAAAAAAGGTTTTTCGATCAAACTGTTCTTTTTGTGTCCAATTTTTGTTCTGAATAGCGATCGTCATCTGTTTTGTCTTTGTAATCAGATGCACCTATAGTTTCAACGATATATTTGCCATGTTTGATACATTATTTTAACTTTAAAATGGTTAATCTTAAGTAAGACAATTCCAATTCCTTCCAAAATCTCTGGTCAAGACTTTGCGCAGGATTAACAGAATATTAATAATAACTAACCAGTAAGAATTCGTACAAGTCATATATAGTCATGCAGTTATACTGAAAGTGTAATTAATTCAAATGTTCACATGTTGCCATAAGAAATTGTGGCTTGCATGCAAACATTTTGCGAAAACTCAAAATTCTAACAAACTACATAATTTTATATTGAAGTATTGGCCAACTGGAATACATTTCGTTTCTTCATACTATGGTTTAAATAAGATGAACCATTAGAGCAGGTAGGGGCTCAAGATCTATACATTGATATATGTACATTGCCCACCAAAAACTGTTCTATTTTGAGAAGACGCTGACTCATGAAACGGTGGTGCTGTTAAAACCTGTTACATTTTGTCAAATATAATGCTGAAATATGCTTTCTTGATGATAATGGCTTTCTTAATTGCATACAGCTACTGCAATTGCAGATGCTTCTGATTCTGGACATGACTCATTTCCGTTAGGTTTGATTTGTTCACGCAATATATTAGAGCTGCTTAATTTGTCGTGGTATTAAATACAACCCGTCCATTTTAATTTTAATTAAACATATTATGCCGTTTACAAAACAAGTAATTGTTGATAAACTATTCAATTCCAAAACCATTGCCACAATTTTCTAAAGAAATATTAAATCTTGGAACTGAGAAAATGAAATTTATTGAAAAACCAAACAAATGCGCTTTGGGAATTGGAATGATCTAATAATTAAATGCTTATTGTAAGGAACATAAATATTTATGTCCCTCGTATCTCAGAAGATTAATCAATATCGTATTCGAAAATTTTAAAATCATGAGCCATTTATTTATTTCACTGAGAGACAAAGCCGTGCACGTAAACTAAATTGAGATATTAAACATTTCTAGATTATGTGAGAATAAATATTATTCACCCAAAAGTGCATCATTTTAAATTGTTTTTCAGGCCAGCCTTGGGTTCTATATTATATATGAAGTTGAATAATAATTGAAATTGTTATACCATTCTTCTCTCCCAACGTAATCTGTTACTTATCTTTGTACAATATTTTTCGTATCTGAGGAAAATTTTCAACAATTGCAATCAGATACCTTCGTCAGTCCACAGCTTATCACACTAGATAAAATAATCTGTTAAAGCAGGATTTAAATTTTATTCAGACCTACCCATTCATTCTGATGATTTTGTAAACATTTAGTAATCATGTGACATTTCATCAAATAAGAGTGTGTGTTTTAGCAAAAATTCCTCATTACTAATGTTAATTTAAGTTAATTCTTGTGAATAATGAAGGAGCCAAAATTAAAACATGCCATTGAAAGAATTTATGACATTCTACTTGATAATAAACAAAGGCAGAAAAATAACCTATTCCATATTTTGTGAAATGATTCCTATACATCCTCTTTCTTACATTTACCCTGAAAAATACGGGTTTCAGTTCCGATCACCTTTACCTTACCAATAAATATGCCATCCATTCGTTTATGTGGAGAAATTAGCTTAAAGGTCTTTATTTATATTTAATAGTAGATATATTAGACTTTCGTGTGTGAATGTGTGTTTACGTGTGTCTACAAGTGCACGATCATCGAATTAAAACTAGTGTCCTCATAACAAATACTGTCAATTCACTAGAAAACCTTACGCCATGCATGTGTACGTGTGTTAGTTTAACTATGAAGTAATTAGTTACATATATTTGTCCGCATTTACAAGTTAAAGTGAATGAAAAATTAGTGCTCGATGTCAATTCATTTTTGCATAATTCAGCTTACTTAATTTCAACATTGTGTTCTTTCGTTTCGTGCATATAGCTGAACGTACTGGTGAGGAAGGGAGAAGGAAAGAATCAATACACCAGTTGTAAAATCCTGTCTGAATATTCTTCAAGCTAGAAAAATAATGAGCTTTAAGGGTGAAACAATAGACTCATTGTAGGTCATGAAGTAGACACTAAATTCAAACAAATGTAGAGGGTAGTGGTATTGAATGAATCTGTACGTTTCTACTATTTATTCTTTACACAATTATTATTGTCTTCCATTGTTTAGGTTATTTTTTCGATTCCATTTCTTATCCTTATTTATTTAAACGTCTTATTTCAATTTTACCTATTATTGTGCTTCAATCCGATCATTTACCAAAAAAATGGTTGAGCACGTGATGATGAAAATTTTTGTAAAATAAAAATGCGACAGTATCATAAACGTATATCATGTTATATATATATATATATATATATATATATATATATATATATATATATATATATATATACCTTTGGCGGTTTATATTATGCTTTGTATAAAGTAGCAGAAGCATTTATTTCATTAGCCCGTTTCAGGGTTAACATTAACTAATCATCTACTTATAAGTAGTGGGGTGGTTAGTGAGAAATACAGGTTAAATCTAAAGCAACATGCGCTTCAAATATATAAAAGGTAACCGTAAACATAAGATGGCATATAGCTGAATATTTTGTTCAGTGTCCGTCAGGCTGTCTTAGGGAAAAGGTTTTCATGCTCTGTAGAAAGCTTTTCGCTGTACAAGCTGCGTCTGAGGTTAAATTCTGGAAAGGTATTTTCGTGCAAAGTAGAGTTTACACAGACAATATATATATTTAAAAGAAACATGTTGCGCGACAGGAAATAAACAATTTACCTGATTTTCGGATTGCGTACCGAAATATTTGAATCCACTGTCATCATGATTTTTGCAAATATTTCGGCCTCCAATTACGGAGGCCTTTTTCAATGCCAAACACATCACACACTTAGTTGACAATCAATATGTCAAGTGGAAATATTAATTTAAACCGCCTCATTTATACTTGATTTTAGATCTCTTAAGCATAACGTTTATTTTATAAAAATGTTAGGAAAGTGTATGTTAAATTGGTTTGTGTATGTGTCTACATGTATACACTCTTCGCAATGAGATTACAGTGATATAATGACAATTAATGACAACTCACTAGATAAGCGTACATCATGCATGTGTGTATGTGTTCTCGTTTGTTTTGAATTGAGGAGTAATCAGTTAATGCAAGTGTACACTCATCCCAGTGAAATTTCAGCGATTTGGCGAAATATATGCAAAAATCATGATGACAGTGGATTCAAATATTTCGGTACGCAATCCGAAAATCAGGTAAACTCACTAGATAAGCGTACGTCATGCCTGTGTGTATGTGTTCTCGTTTGTTTTGAATTGAGAAATAATCAGTTAATGCACGTGTACACTCATCCCAGTGAAATTACAGCGATTTGGCAACATCTGACTATTCACTGGATAAGAGTGTTTGTGTGTATGTGCATGAGCGTTTACTTAAAACTGAGTGCTAATCTGTTACAAGTAATTACAGGCACGTGTAACGGTCATACAAGTTAAACTAAAATGATAACTGTCATTTCCTAACTGCACACGTCAGACCTATTTTACACTTACTTTTCTAAATGAAGTAATTACGAGTGGCATTTCGGTGAGGAGGGGGCATGACACTATTAATAGAGTAAATAATTAATAGGTAGCAAAATTAAATTAGAAACGGATAAAGTGTTTCAATAGGGTAGAAAGTTAAATTAAACGGTACGTAAAAGAAATTAAAAATTGCCTGATAAAGAAGATACTAGTAATAGTGCAAAGAAAATAAAATAAAAATAAACCTTGCCATCATGTATAGATAAATGTATGTTAAAGGCGCTACACTAACAACAGAATGTAAGATAACAGATAAAATAAGATAACAAGTAATCAAGGATGAAATAATAAGATAATCAAAATAAATTAGGCGATATTGAATTAATCAATCTCCACCTCTGTAAGTTAATATCAGTCCAGTGTTCTTATTCTTTTACTTGAGCGAGTTTCTGATTCTGATTCTGATTCGTGCAATCTTCGTTTTCTACCATTATTTAGTGCTGTATTCCAAATAGGACCTAGTGATTTTTCTACGGCTGTTTCATTCATTATGTCATTTCTCGATTTAATTTCGATGGATTCTCTAATCAGTCTAGTCGATCTGCTACGGCTACAAATTGATATACGTCTGCACCCATCCCAATTAATTGTGTGTCCTGTCTCTACTGTATGGCGTGCAAGATCTGATCTATTAACATGGGCATACTTGCATGCGGTTTTATGTTCCCCTCTTCTAACCTTAATTGGGCGCATGGTTTCACCCACATACATCAAGTTACAGTCGTTACATGGAATTTCATATACTCCTGATGTGTCTAGCGGTTCTATTTTTTCCTTTTGGTTGGGAAGTATAATACCTAGTGTAAGGGTCTGTTTTAAAATAGTACGTATATTGTATTTTGATACTACCATTTTTATTTTCCTACTTAGTTTAGAGTCAGGTATAACCATTACCCTCCGGTCATCTTTTAATTTATTTGACTTCACGTACTTCCAGTCATGATTAAATTTACTTATAACGCTCATTATAGTTGCTTCAATTAACTTTAGAGGATACCCATTAGCACTGAATATTTCTCGCAGTCTCCCTAATTCAATCTCTCTATGTTTTTTATCTGTTAATCTTAAGCTTCTTATTATCATCGATTTTAAGATACCGATTTTCATTCTATATGGATGATTTGAATCGAAATTAAGAAGGATACCTGAGTAAGTATCCTTCCTATAAACATCCCGTTCTAGTTTTGTACCATTTCTAATTAACTTGACATCCAGAAATGGTAATTCGCCACATGATTCATTTTCAATTATAAATTTAAGCTCGCTCACCTGATTTGCTATGTTTAAGAAATTTATCAGATGATCCTCCCCGTGATTCCAAACAACTAATATATCATCCAAATATCGTACATACAATTTAGGATTTAGGGGCGTTATATCTAAGAGAGTCTTCTCCATGTAATGCATGAAGATATTAGCTATTGGAACTGACAGTGGTTGCCCCATTGGAACACCTCTAATCTGCTTATAAAATGCATTCCTAAATTTAAAATAAGTTGAGGACATACATACGTACATCTTCACCATGACGTGTCTAATCGTCATTTTGCTTCCTTCCAATATTACTGGATGATCAACAAGGAAACGCTGAAAATAGTCTAGTGCTTTAGGTACTGGTATATTGGTGTACATTGACACCACATCTAAACTCGCCAATCTATCGTTTTCATTATGTTCACATTTATCTACAATCTCAACCAAATGGTATGAATTCATCAAAGTATTGTCTAAGAAGTACGAATATTTCTTTATTCTATTACATAGAAACTTAGACATTTTATATGTTGGAGAGTGTTGGACATTAACAATAATTCTTAAAGGGTTGTCTGGTTTATGTATCTTTACTAAACCGTACACTCTAGGAGCGACTGTATCTCTTTGTATGAGAGCGTTACCATGCGCTTGATCTAATTCTCCTTCAGCAATCATATTATTGACCAATAATTTAACTTCTCCTTGTAGCTTATCCGTAGGATCTTTATTAATTTTAGTGTATACCTCTATATTGTCTAGTTGTTCATACATTTTATCATTATAGTCAGATTGATTCATCAGAACCGTCGCTCCTCCTTTGTCTGCTTTCAAACATATCACACTGTTTGCTATTAACTCTTTCCTGAGACTTTTTATTTCATAATTTGGTTTATATTTTTCCTCTGTGTACGTTAGCACAGCTGCGGCTACGTCTAATTCAAATCTAACTTTATCCTTGTCTGAGAGGAATTGTGCTATTTTAACAGCCTCAGTAATTATCTCATTTTTTGGTGATTTCTCAATTTGGATAGCTGTATTCAGACCACGATTAAGCATTTCCAGCTGTTTCTCATTAAGATTTATTTTAGAGAGGTTTACCACTCGATTAGTTACAACAGGACACGTCCTAACTGTGGTCTGTCTATAGATGCCCAAATTTCCTAACTTTCTATCATGCCTAATGTGAACCTTTTTTATCTCCTTATTACGTGCGCCATCAGTAAAATCCTCTATACATTTAAAGTCATCCGCGTGCAAGAAGGAAAGTAACATAGATCTTATTTTAGTTTTCTCTCTAATTAGTTCATATTTGCGTTTCTCTAAATCGCTAATCAATGTATTCACTATGTTCAAAGTCAGTTCATGTTTAAGAGATCTACCTTTATCATTTAAATGAAATGGCAATTTAAATTTAAAACATTTAGGAATTACGCAATGTTTTAAACATATTTTAATGAAACGAATATTTTCCACTTGCCTTACTAATTGCTTTTTTATGTGATGATAGCGATTTTGCAACTTCACTGCTGTAGCACCGTATTTAGTACCTAGATAAGATTTAAAAGAAACATGTTGCGCGACAGAAAATAAACAATTTACCTGATTTTCGGATTGCGTACCGAAATATTTGAATCCACTGTCATCATGATTTTTGCATATATTTCGGCCTCCAATTACGGAGGTTGAGCACATGATGAAAATTTTTGTAAAATAAAAATGCGACAGTATCATAAACGTATATCATGTTTTTAATATATATATATATATATATATATATATATATATATATATATATATATATATATATATACCTTTGACGGTTTATATTATGCTTTCTATAAAGTAGCAGAAGCTTTTATTTCATTAGCCCGTTTCATGGTTAACATTAACTAATCATCTACTTATAAGTAGTGGGGTGGTTAGTGAGAAATACAGGTTAAATCTAAAGCAACATGCGCTTCAAATATATAAAAGGTAACCGTAAACATAAGATGGCATATAGCTGAATATTTTGTTCAGTGTCCGTCAGGCTGTCTTAGGGAAAAGGTTTTCATGCTCTGTAGAAAGCTTTTCGCTGTACAAGCTGCGTCTGAGGTTAAATTCTGGAAAGGTATTTTCGTGCAAAGTAGAGTTTACACAGACAATATATATATATATATATATATATATATATATATATATATATATATATATATGCCTTGTGTTCATGTCAAGGTGGACAAGGCGATTTGAAATATTTATGTCTTTACGCGCAACAAATTATTGATTATTTATTTAAATATAATATTTAATATCAAATCCTCAGGTGACATGCTGCCTTTTGTGCAGTGAATTGTTTGGTTTAATAGTTGGAAACATAGTTTACTAGTGTGCAACTTACGCTCCATATGAGGGAAATGCTGACAAATCACAATATATTTTTGGCGTGATAATTGCGTGAATTCTGGTGTAGGAGGTAATGTGGTTATTTAGCGATGCTATACCATTCCTACCTATGCCTGGTAGCTGATGTCGAGGACCGTTCTTATGATCTGTCTCAGATACTTTTCCAATGGGTGATGTAAGAAGGCTAAGTCGAATGATGATATGTATATTTTACACAATGTTGCAAAGTAAATAAAAATTCACTGTTAGTCCAAATTAACCGTGCTCTAGACGGCAACAAAATAATATATTGCCAAAACAAGTTTCTATATCGATATAAAAGTAGTCACAATAAAAACAATATATAAATCCAAATTGTCTTAAAAGGATAGATATTTTCGTGTGAATGATAAATACACAAAATATATAAATCCAGAATGTCTTGGCTGAAGAGTTAGCAACATTATATGAATGATTGAAAAAAATATAAATCCATAATTCCTAAGCAGAGTTGCTGATAGTCAGGCGTACAGGGATAACGGATAAAATATATAAATCCTTGTTTGAGCGTTAAGTCACATAAATCCAATGAATATAACCAGCGTATTGCGCTCGGGTGTGCATTATTATTAAATAAAAGCCTGTTATTTACAAAACAATTTCAGTTCAAGAAATCTCATTTGAAACTGTTTGAAACTAACAGAGATTGTTGCTAAAATCACAGTTAAGAGATATATTGTGCAAAACCAGAATTACCATGTGACCTTAAGGAAACCCATATCTGTCGAAAGTGAGTTTCATTGGGTTGAAATGCAGAGCCGCGCGTTAAAACAGGGTATTGCGCCGCAGTGAATATTTATACGAAGTGTGATGCAAATATGATCCGGTTTCGGATTATCCGTTGCGAAAAATAATGCCAATACCTCAATAAATCTTTAAAGTAGGAAAATATCTCTTTTGTTTAACATAGACCTACCGTCGATATTCATATGATAGTAATAATTTTAATAATCAGAATGATTACTAGATTGTATAAAACAAAACGTCTCTCAGAATGCAAAGAGAGTATAATACAGTGTATTGTCTAAGGAAATTATATATTTTGCAAATTTCAACATGAATATAATCAGACGAACAACATGTTTACTGAAATCAAACGAAAAGACGAACAAGTTTTTCTCCGTTTCTTTGTGGCCATTATGTAGGAATACAGGAGATGCAGAATGAGGGTTCATTTCCGATGGCCAATTCTAGTGTTTCAACCTAAATACTCTGTACTTTCGTTCACAGCTCCCGTTTGATTAAGTTACATTTTCTCATAAGCAGCAGACTTATGTGCTGAAACTTTTCATCATAGTCCTCCAATTCCATCGTAAGTCTACTATAGTCCGCAAGCAATTCAGATTTTAATTGATGGGAATTTGCATCTTCGGGAAACTCTTTCGAAAACGCAATTGTCTGTCTTTGGCATGTATGATTGGTGGATTTTTGATTCTTTGAAAGATGGTCTAGATCAAGTCCCGCTTCATCTGTTTCTACGTATGTTATTGGTACTTTCCCGTTTTCTTTAATATCAGGGATTAATGTTCCTTTTGTTCTCACTGCTTTATTTTCATTCATTACAAAATCCACTGTTTTTTTCTAAGTAATGAAGTGTACTTATTGTTTCAACGAGAAATATGCCATTTTTCAAAAATATTTTTATCTTTAAACTTATTAATTATCTATAGAGAAATTCCGATTTCAATCAAAATCTCTAGACAAAGTTGTTTGCAGAAAGAGCAGATTTGTATTAATAAAAGCAAAGTGTCTGTACAAGTGAAATATCCACTCAAACAAATGATAATATAACAATTTAATATGTACAAAGTTCATTTTTTACACTTTCAGTATAATTGCGTGAAATTTAACTGAAAAGGTAAATAAATGAAATGTTCAAATTTTGCCATACGACTCAGTGATTGTTTAAATATATTACCTGTATACGACTCTGTAGCCTTCATGTAAAAATTTCGATGTTTCCTAACTTTTAGACAAAAAATGTCACGCCTCGAGTACGTCTGTTAGGTTTTCGTTTGTACACCGTTGACTCAAACAACATAATGCGGTAAACATTGTAACTTTATTGTCCTCTTAATCAGTTGAAATTTATCACATTATATACTTAACAATTTGTAAATAAAACAAAGTCGTATAATGGCTACAAAGGAACAGAGACAAACTTGTTCATTTTCCTTTTGATTTCAGTAAACATGACGTTCGACTGCCTATATTTATGCTGAAATTTCCAAAATAATTTACTTAGACCATAAACTGTATTATGTTATTTTTCCATTCTAAGAGGCATTTTGTTTTATACAATCTAATAACGCATCCTGGTTATTAAAAATATTAATAACCAGTGAATATTGAGCGCAGCTCTACATTGAATAAAAGGAATATTGTCGAATGTTCTTGAAGTATTAGCATAATCTTTGCCACGGACAGCCCGAAACTTGGGCACATTTGCACCGAACACCGCCTAAATATTCATTGCGTCACAATGCCCCATAATTCACACAATTATCATGCATAAAATAAATTGTGTTTTATTAGCATTTCTCTCGGATGGAGCGTAAGTTGCACACCTGTCAACTATATTTCCAACTATCCAACCAGCATATTCACTGTAGAACGGAAAGCACCAACTGAGGATTTCATATTTAATAATAAATATATATTCTAAGTATAACCTCTAATTTGGAGGTAAATAGCTTTCCAGAATTTTGCCCCAGGCGGAGCGCGTACCGAGCACCGTTTTGCACACGGTATGCAAATCTATTCACTAAGCCAGACTGACGCGCACTGAAGAAAATATTCAGCTATATGCCAAATTATGTATTTGGTTACCTATACTGTATTTGAAGCGCATTTTGTTTTAGATTTAATCTGTATTTCTCACTGGCTACCCCAAACCCCATCAGTAGTTGATGAGTTCATGATAACCACAAAGCGCACTAATTAAATAAGTGCCTCTACTTTACACAAAACAATATAAATAGACAAAGGTATATATATATATATATATATATATATATATATATATATATATATATATATATATATATCAATTTGAAAATAATTGTCTTCGTCACTTGCTCAATCATTGTTTGGATGGTAAATACTCGGAGGTTTGTAAAATAATAAGATAAATTTGAAAAAGTCGTTTAAATAAATGAGAGCCAGGAAATGATTATAATAGACAACCTAAAAAAAGACAGAAAATAATAATTTTGTAAAGAATAAGTATTAGAAACGTACAGATTCCTTTAAAACCTTTACACTATATAAAATACATATGTTAGTATAGACGTGAAGATTGTAACTTATGATGAATTCAATTATAAAGTGGTTAAGAATATCGTTAATCATTCCTACTCCAACATTTCTATGGTGATCTTTCGCCAACATCATTTACTTGAACGGGATAACGAATGTGATTAATATAAACTTACCTTATTACAAATATTCACTCCTGTTAATGAAGTTGAGCACAATGATAGTTCTACGGAAGATCCATTTACCATCATTTTTGCTTTCGCAACGGACACTCACATCAAATTGGTCGAATTATTACAAAAATATATGCGCGTACTACAGTCCCAGTTATTTCAATTTCCTATCTGAATGCACTTTATGGTTCGCTAATCTTACAATAAATGTTCACACTATTTTATACACATGCATTATGTTTATTCTTGTACAGTACACATATAACCATGGAAGCCTTATGGTTATATGGTAGTAAAACTTTAGTCACTTTTGGTTTTTATATGGCTGTGCATGATAATGATGATAATTTGTTAATTCGTCCTCTCCTGAAATTTCTAAAGTACAAAACCGTTTCATTTGGTTGTAAAATTTAGGAACTAGCTTATAGGAAATATTGTTTGATGGAAAGCTCTGAACATTAGAACTAATTCTCGAAACCTTACCGGTCTTTTACACTGTTAACAGACCATGTGTTTTGGGCGCCACTGATCCAATTCATAATTATTAATTATATCATGCATAACTAATTTCATTTCACTCCCAATAACCTATCAGTAACAGCTCATTATTTGAGATTAATATGCTGTGTTTATACTAATTTCTCCCACTTGATAATAAATCGACCAATGAAAACAACGTTTGGAGAAATTTAACCAGAACATTTTCCTTTTCTTGTCTTGAGATTAATAATCTGTCAAATTTTTCATTACATCTTACGATAATACTCAAATTAGCCCACCAGGCTCGTTGCTTTTTCTTTGCCTTTTAAAAATTATCACATATTCGAATAATATTTGATCGCAAATGGTTCAATATAATTGGATCTGTGTTTCTATTAATTTCTCCCACTTGATAAAAATCGTTTGATAATAACAAATTTTGGAGAAATTTAACTTAACAATTGGTTCTTTTTTGTCTTTGTGCGTTGCAAGATTTGCGACTTTATCTTTTTTAAATGATAACTTTGTCTTTATCTGCAAAGTATTATGCTGTTTTAACTTCGTCAATATTTATTTCACATTTTGGTGATTACTCAATGTAAATAGTTGTGATCATACCAAGATTAAACATTCCCAGCTGACTCACTAATTTTATTTAAATGATTTTCAACTCGGTTACCTGCAGAAAAACAAATCTTCTCTTTTATGGTCTACAATTGCCAAATTATCTAACTTTCTATTATTTTGAACCCGGACCTATTTCATTACACCGCTAGGAGCACTATCATTTAAATCCTCTAGAACTTCCGCGTGCAACAATGAAAGAAACTGAGAAATCATACTAATTTAATTCTCAATTACCTCAAATTTGCGCTTCTACAAAATTACAGCTCATTATTTGATTAAAAATTTAGCTTTCAGCCTGACAGGATTTTACAACTTGTGTATTGATTTCTTTTTGCTCCCTTCCTGACCACTATACTCAACCATATGCACGATTCAGAGAAACACAATGTCAACATTTTTAGGCTGAATAAAAATTCAAATTGAGCAAATCCTTAGGCATTTCTGTCGTACTGGTCTGCGAGTAATATGTTGCAGATTGCGCTTTGACCAGTGAAAAATTCTGACACACTTGTTTGGCTTCTGCTCATTGATATTGCACGGCTGGATTAATGATATATGACACAAGTGACCAGAAAAAATGCATCTGTCACTCTTCTAGACACTAAATAAATCTACAAATGCTACAATATTACTTACTTACTTTAATGCGGCTGACTCCTTTTGGAGGATAAGCCTGCTCCACATTTCATCGAGTTTCTTGGGAATTAGGCATGTTTCCACACTCTTAATCGCTTTGTCAATGCAAAATATTTAAATACTGCTTGTTGTGGAGAACTAATATATATGCAAGTATGTATTAGGTGTTGCGAACCTATTAAAAAATTAATTCGGTTGTGATCAGAAGGATAAACCAAAGACAGCATGAACGGAAAGTATAATCTCATGCACATTCGTTTCGTGCTTACCGACTCGGAAACCATAGTGTTAGTACCATGTACCTTTTCGGCACAATAATGTCGATATCGGTTACAAACATAATAGCCATATTATTGGTATCCTTTACAGATTCGGTATATATATTATTGAGTGTGAGTTAGCGTTGAAGTCGCATTGTTGTAGACTATGATATTAGCTTCACTATTGCAGGTTAACACATTCGTCTAGGAGATTGTACCGTCCTATTATCCGACATTCTTGACCAAAATATATAGTAGTTAAAGTGCGTAATACCGGCTCCTACTGATGAGTCACCAGTAAGCACAAAACGAATGTGCATGAGATTATACTTTCCGTTCATGCTGTCTTTGGTTTATCCTTCTGGTCACAACTGAACTAATTTGTTCTAGGTTCGCAACACCTAATACATACTTGAATGCGAAACATTGTAAATTCTCGTTATTTAATAATTCAAAGCAACACATCTTTCGCTGTGTTGTTTATGTCTTGTTTGTGATGTGTTGTGAAGTCATGCTAAGGTAGTTCCTCGACTGCCTAATGCAGGCGATCTTGTCAAAGCACAGCGTCTGTCGATGCAGCTACGTTTAATGGCTGGTTGCCGTTCCAACGAGCCAACATCAATAAAATTCCAAAAAATGTGCAGTGTTAAATGCACTATCAACGCATTCGCTTTAGAACAAAAACTACAGAAAAATTACCATTTTAAATACGTACGATTAATTGTTTTGATCCACCCTTCTTCGCCACATTGACCAAAACTGCACGAAAAACGTGTTTTACCATTAAAATATTTTTTTACTGTTTGCCAAATATCTTATTTTTTAAGTGTTTCACTAAACACTTTCAACATTACAAATTCAGAGCAACTACTTCGACAAAACGCATGTGCAACTCCATTCGTATCGGTCTATATGATTTTATATCTACAAGTGACAAAAGTTTAGAAATTAAACAGGTTTTCCAAAAAGAATTAATGCCAAATAAATCACACAAGTAACATGAATAGGATAAATTATGTATTTTGTTAGCATTGCCATTTGATGAGGCGTAAGTGGTGTACGAGTCTACCTATATTTTCATCTATCCAATCAAATAATTCATTGCACAACAGACACCGCGCTACCTTAGGATTTGATTTTTAATAGTAAATTTACATAATAAATCAATCAATGGTTGCGTGGGAAGAAAATAATTATTTTAAATCGCATTGTTCAGCTCGAAATTAACATAAGGCCCAATATATATATAGTCAGTATAAACTCTTCTTTGCACGTAAATGACTTCCCAGAATTTTGCCTCAGACGGAGCTGGTACCGAGAACCGTCTTCTACATATTCCGCTATATGCCGACTTTTTTATAGTTACATTTAATGTGTGTGACGCGCCTGTTTCTTTAGATTTAACTTAGAAAATGAACTAATGTAATGAGTGCTTCTGCTACTTTATAAAATGCATAATATAGCTCGTTGAAGTTATATAAAATGTACACATATATATATATATATATATATATATATATATAATATATATATATATATATATATATATATATATATCTCAGGACTGAGATTTATGATACTGTCGCATCTTAGTTGTATGGTAAATGCTCGGCTGTTAGTACAACAAAAGCTTAATTGAAACAAGACGTTTAAAAAAATGTGAATCAGGAATTGATTAGGATTGTGGAGGAAGTTAAATCCTCCGCCTTATGTAAAATAACATTGACTGATAAATTTAAACCACCATGGCTGATTGTAACGAATTTTATTTAAAAAGAATTTTTTCTTTTTATTTTCCAGAACATTCTTTGTTTAAATACTTGATTTTGAATTGTGCGCCATTTTCAGTTTTTCGAGTGTCTCGCTCCTTGACTGGTCTTATTTATTTTGGTCTGCTGCATTTTAACAATTTTCTCTAGTAAACGAATACATTTCATCAAATATATTACTCCATCAATTGCTTTTGTTCTAATATAATAAAATATTGAGAAGAATCGTTTTGGAACAGGTAATATGATTCATTCTGTTGTTCACGTATATCTCTTTCCAGATTATTTGTTCGGGAGTAATACGGTCCTACTTTCGCATTCCGATTGCCTAACATTAAGTGTTGATTTAATTGTTATACCATTTAGACATGGTGACCGATATTAACTTTGAGGACACAAGTAGGTTAATGCAGGACATTTCGGACTTGAACTTAGGAGATACAAACGATAATATAAGCCTATCAGACTCTACTGTGAATTTTATGACTTCAAGCGATCTGGCATCTATGGGGCTTTCAGAATCGAATATGTTAGGGGCCTCAACAGGATGAAGAAATTAAGCAAAGAAAGAAAATAATAAAATTCGTAAAAATGATTAATGGAAGCGTATAGAATTATTCAAAACCCTTACATTCTATACGAGAAATAATTTAAAATAGACAGGAAGAGAGTAAATAATGATGAATACAACTATAAATCGGTAAAGAAATCGTTAACTTTTTCTCCTCTACCAATTCTATGGAACTCCTTTGCCACCATTCTTAATCATTTACTTGGACGGGATAACAGGTCGAATTAGTACAAAATTCCCTTCGTACAATTATTCACTCCTGTTAATGAAGTCGAGCACAATGATTTTACTATGGGTTCCAATGAACATAATATTTATCCCTTTAACTTGGACGGATATCCACATCAAATTGATCGAAATGTTACGACAAGATATTGATATATGTTTACTACAGTCCCAGTTTTTTTTAATTTTCTATTTCTATTTCATGGCACGCAAGACATTAGTGAAACGTAAATCTGCCTGAAGAATTTGGTATTGTTTTATCAACATGCATCAAATAAATTTCATTATTTGTAAAATTATACACTTCTGATAATTCTAAAGTGCTAAAATGCTTCTTTAGCTTGGAAAGCTTAGGAATTAGCATATTAATTTGATATTCCGAAAGGACAATTCACCCTATGATACCTGTTAAATCGTAAATTTGATTACATTTCCTTGGATTGCTTATTTAAAAAAATTATAATCTCATCTTATCACTGCGAATAATCTGTAAGTCATCCAAGACTCCTTTATACGTTTTGGTTATTACAGGCGCCATAAATTAGAGGGGTATATCCGTAAAGGACATTATATTACATCCTATTCGAATGGAAAACATTGATAATATTTAAAAATAATTAAATTGATTACGAGTTTCATAGCTAAAAATAGGATACTTGGAAGCCGTGATTATTATCGTCGTTATATATGTCGTTTGCCTTTTATCTCCAGATATCATTTACTGCTGATTAACCAGAAAATGACACATCCATACCAGCGCTTTAAGCAATGATATATTGGTGTACATTGATATTATATCTAAGTTCTCGAGAACAATGTTTGTGTTTAATTCACATTTATGGGGAATTACAACGATATTACATTAATTCGAGTATGTCAAATCTCAGAAATTAAATATTCTCTGACATACAAAATTGAAAATATTTTTTGATGGCGAGATCTGGCAGCAGTAGTACAAATTGTGTATGTATGGATGTTATATGAGCTCCACCTAAAGAAAAATTAGACTAACAAATTTATATTAGTTAATATGTAACTGAAAATTTTGTGTAGTGTAATGTGCGGAAAGTTGGCTGAGTGGTTAGATCACGCGATTCCGAAGCAGACGTGCCCAGATTCGAGTTATGTCCGCGCCAAATTCTGGCGAGTACATCATATGTTCCCAATAAGGAAGAAATCGGTCTACTGGATGAATTGTCTTTTCTACACTATACTGCTCTTAGCTTAAACTGACATATGTCAGTAATTAATGAGTCAGGTGCATATATCGAGACCGCAAACTTGATTATAATTATTGTTGTTACCCCCGCGCAACCAATGATCCTTTAATTATATTAGTGTTCCTTTCAATACCACTTCCACATGTAGTGGGCTGCCTGTGCAGTAATGACAGCTCTGCAATGGTTAGTTGGAACATTGAGTCTAAATGGATGCCATATGAGCTCCACCTAAAGGACAAATACTAACCATTTTGCCTTCTTTAAAATATTGTAACACGCGGCTCCGTGTTACAACCCAACGAAGGTCAATTTTTACAAACGCTGTGCTCTTTAGGGTCAAATATTCTAAATCTGTCCTTAAACAATATTTCCCTTAGCTGTGATTTTAGGAACAATCCTTTCTAGTCTCAAGCAGTTTTAACCAATATTTCTTAAACTGAAATTTTATGTGTAATTAATAGTGTTTGTATAAAAAAGAACAGAACCGCGCTGGGAACGAAAAAAACACGCGGTGGACTAATGGTCATAGTGAACTTATTCCTATTAGTTTAACGATTTGGATTATCCGAACTTCAGAGAACAATATATTAATATCATGTACTGAGATAGAATCGTTACAAACGGTGATCGTAACATTTGTGAGTTGTGTCATTGAAGTCCTTAAACGATTTACATTCTTTTTATAGTGATAACCTTTAACGATGACTTTTTCCATGTATCATTTGTTTTAAATCGATGGCATAAATGTTGAGCAATTCAGACCTTCGTACGCGTATAACTGATTGAGCATAAAACAATTTTCTATGATAAACTTAAATCACTTTTATTTTTGCCGTCTAGAAGACGGACAATTTAGCTTAAGTGTGAATGGCATTTAAATCATATTTTTGCATAAAAACCATTTTACAGCTGACAAACATATATTCAATTTTGACTAACTGAGAATAGTGTTTAAGATATAATTTTACATTAAAAAATCTGTATTATTACCATCCAACTCCTTCAATTCAGATTAACAGTGAATTATATTTATGTGCTACATTGTGTGTAATATATGCATGAAACCTTTCTTCGGCCTTCTAATATTAACCATCTGAAAAGGAACAGACTGATTGAATGCTCGGGTACTAATAATAGCAACCATTGATAAGTAGTAGGGGTACAAAATGAGGAACGAGATAGCAACAGCGAAAAGTACCCCTATAATATAACTGAAAATTGCGTGTAGTGTAGTGTGCGGTAGGGTGACTTAGTGGTTAGAGCACAAGATTCCAAAGCAGACGTGGACAGGCTTGAGCCCTGTCCATTGCAAATTCTAGCCAATACATGATGAGTTCCCCATAAGGACTGTCTACTGAAGAAATTGCCTTTACTGAACTATTTAGTTCTTATTTTGTACTGACATGTGTAAGTAAATAATAGGTCAGGTACTTATATTGAGACCGCAACTTTGATTATAATAAAAGTTATTACTTTCCGAGCAACCAATGGTCGTTTAATTATATAAAAGTTCATTTCAATAACACTTCCCTATATAGTGTGGCGTCTGTCCAGTAATGAGAGATATTGAATGGCTAGTTGGATGTTTGAGTCTAAATGTATGCAATTCGAGCTCCGCCTGAAGAAAAATAGACTAACCAAGTTACACTTATTGGTATATAACTGAAAATTGTGTGTAGTGTTGGGTGGGTATGGGTGACTCAGCAGTTAGAGCATCAGAATCCGCAGCAGACGTGCCAAGATTCGAGTCTTGTCCGCGGCGTATTTTGGCCAGTACATGAAGATTTCTCAATAATGATGAAACAGATTTACTGGATAAATTATCTTTTCTACACTATACAGTTCTTAGTTTATACTGACATACGTAAGTAATTAATGGATCAGATGCATTTATCGAGACCACAACCTTAATTATTATAATTGTTATCACCGTTTGAGCAACCAATGGTCGTATAATTACATAAATGTTCATTTTAATACCACTTCCCCATGTCTTGTGTAGTCTGTTCAGTAATGAGAGATTTGGTATGATTAGCTGGAGCTTTGTAGGTAAGTGGATGCCAGATGAGCGCCAACTAATGAAAAATAACTACAGAGTAACATTAGTTACTATAAGACTAATACTTTTGTGCGGCATGGTGGCTCAGAGGTTAAAGAACGAGATTGCGAAGCAGTTGTGCCCAGGTTCCAGCCCTGTCCGCGGCAATTTCTGGCCAGTACTTAATGATTTCTCAATAAGAACGAAACCGTTATACCGGATAAATTGCATCTACTACTCTATACAATATTTAGTTTATGTAAATAATCAATGGGTCAGGTTCTTATGATAATAGATATAACTGCCCAGGTTCATTTGTCTGCCCTTGTTCAGTTCATTAACTCGGACCGTGGCATACATTGTTTCAATGACATACATTTTAATTTTGGCTTTTCCAAAATAATCAGTGTTTAGTTATGTTTATTGCTACAAACACACGTGGCACACGTCCATTTGATAATATATATAATGTTTTTATATGATTACAAAATGAAATGTAATTTTACTCATGCTTTAGTAAATAATTTTTTAGAGTGTGAGGAACTGCGAACTGACTTAGGGATCTGATTGTAATACGCGAGAATCATCCGAAGAAACGAAAAAAATTGAAAAATGACAAGTAACCGTTAACGTTGGGGAAAAGGATAATATGAAAATTTCAGTTAATACACTTCTTCATTCATAATATAGGCCACAGTGTCCTATGGCAACGTGAATATTTCATTTTTTTACACTTTCAGTAACACTACATGACTATATTTGACTTGTGCTGTTTTTATTAATACAATTTTTCTATTCCTTCAAAACACCTTCACAAATAGTGAACGAAAATAGAACAGTTTATTTTCTTTTTACTTGTGTTGCTAAACGAGGTGCTTGCATCCACTTTCTACCTGATTATTCCATATATTCCGACTTCTTGTTGCGATGTCTTTTTTCAATGGAAAACACATCACCCAAACAATTTGATAATGAATATGTGAAGTGGAAAGTTTAATTTAGTTTAAACTGCTCCATTTAAACTAATTGATATTTTTCTTAAGCATAACTGTTTATTTCACGAGGTAATTGTATGTCAAATTGGTTTCTACATAAGCCTGCGTGTCTACACAAATGGAAATGAAATTACAGGGGTTTAATAATAAACACTGACGACTCATAGCGATTTAGCAACATACGTCGATTGACATAAACTTAGCATGCACCTAACTGGTTAAAACATCACAGATGTTTGCTAAATCGCTGTAATTTCACTGGGATGAGTGTACACGTGCAGTGATTGAGTACTAATTAATCTAAAACAAATGAGAACACATACACACACTATATATATATATATATATATATATATATATATATATATATATATATGTATATGTATATAGGCAGTACTTATCTAATTGAGTCGACAGTATTTGTCGTTAAATCACTTTAATTTCACTTTTATCAGTGTACACAAACAGACACATGCACAATCCAACTTGACATTCATTTATCTAGTAAAACAGTTATGCTGAAGAGGTCTAACAATAAGTATAAAAGGGGGTAGATTAAACTAAATATTTCAAATGACATATTGGTTATAAATTTTTTGTGAAACGCTTTCCATTGAAACAGATTTCAGCAACAAGAAATCGAAACATGTGGAATAATCAGGTAGAGAGTGGATGAAAACACCTCGTGCCTCAACACAAAGAAAAGGCAATTAATTTATTCCCTGTCGTGCAACACGTTTCTTTTAAATCAAATTGTTTGTTTTTCCCTTTATTTTTTAGTGTGTAATTAAAACACACGTGGCAGACGCATTTTTAATGGAATGTTTCACAGACATTATATTATTACAAAATCGTCGGAATTAATCATCATCATTATCTTCATCATTTACAGCCGTACAGTAGCAAAAAGTGACTATTGTTTCACTGCCATATTAAAATATGTGGTTCATGTTTATATGTAGACTGTGTAAACGCCCCGGCTTCAAGTAAATGCCGTACGACATTACAAACTCGGTTAAGGTGCTCTGAATAGAGATTAGTTACTGATATGGAGGCCCTTAAGAGGGCCGGGTAATGCGTTCGCTTGAAGTCTTCAGAGTTGAAGATGTCCTAGAGCCTTGGGTGGACTCTGGTTGATTTGTTGCTCCCGTGGTTGAGCTGTGATCGCGTTGTGGATGGTGTCCTGCAGGTCCTGCACTCAATTGGCTCGTCTCTCCGGTATCCCGCAACAAGATGAGTAGATATTGACAGCCGACAGAGCGCACACGTATTGACAGCCGACAGAACGCACACGCGTGAAGCAGGTAGAAGGCAAATGCCACAACTGACTTGCATGGTAAATTACCGTGCTTAAATAGCATGCAATATGTGTACTTGCATACTATTGGTTAAACGTGGTTAAACGTGGTTAAACGGCAATTTGCTTTTTTCTCATTGGTGCAACGTAAATAAATTTGAATTTAATTTACGCAATATGTCGGCGAATGATTTGTGTCGTTACAACACTTTCCTCTCTGAAAAAAAAGAAAAAAAATATTCCTCTCTGCGAGGCTAGATAAGAAATGCATGACAGAGTTCGAACCAAGTTAAGCAAAAATATGATGAACCATAAGTGCTGGGCTTAAATATGCTTGTTGGTTGCTTCAACAATGATATGATGCCAGGTAACCACTAGGAATTGCTACACAAATTGTTAGCTCTAGTGGACGGTCATAGCACGTGAGGCAAAATAGAGCAGTGTAAGTTTTTGGAGCCGCAGCGTGAAGATTTCGAGGTAAATCGCCTCTGAATTTGCCAGGTTTAAGTTAAAACCTAAGCAGGTTGGATCGTTGTCAATGTGTTTGTATACGACCAAAGGAGCTAGAGTGCTCGACGTTGTAGTCATGACATTTGTAGAGTGGTCTTTGTGAAATAGATAAAGTTGAGATATGCATTGAAAGTGGCCTGTACAATGATATGAAGCTGATCACTACTTAGTGTTGCTACACGAAAGCGTTAGCTCTAAGTAGCTGGTCATACCAACATAGGCAGTGTAATGTCATGTGTGAGAAATACATTATAATGTAAAATATATATACATTAAAATCAAAGATAATTGCATAAAATATGTACACGAACATTGCCTCAGAGATGGCATAATACCAAAGAACTGTTCAAAATGCTACACAATTGTTAGCTAAGAACAGGTGGTTATGCCACGTGAGACAATTACTAAAAATTAACGTAAAGTTAAAAAAAAATTTTATAGTTAAATGTTAATGTTTAAAAAAAATTAATTACGCGTTATACAAAGCAGGTTGAGATTGTGGGCAGACGGAGCCTGAGACGTGTGTAGAAGGTTGAACGCTCTCAGGATCAGGTGGTTCGATAAACGGTTTTAACCTGTCTATGCTTACTGATGTCGGTGTAGCGCCTTGCATAATGATGAAGTATTTTGGCTGTTTTAGTAAAATCGGGTAAGGACCGCGATACTTGGGTTGTAGTGGTGCAACAGCAGTATTGTTGCGAACGAGTACTCTCTTGCAGCTGTGGAGCTGTGGGTGAACGAAGACTGGACGAGGCGTGTGTCTCGGCTGCTGTTCGGACATGTTACCGAAATGAAGTCGAAGGCGGGTAGCTTCGTTTTGTGGGTCATCTTGTGCCGGTAGTAGACGTGGGAGCTGACTAGGCAGGCGTAGATCCATGCCATACAAGAGTTGTGACGCAGACGTTTTAATGGATTCTCGAGTACGAGAACGCATGGCCAGCAGAACTAAAGGTAGTGCATCGACCCAGTTGCCATTAATGGACGAGGATGCTAAAGCTGCTTTGAGTTCCCTATGCATTCTCTCTACCATGCCATTAGCTTGGGGATGGTAGGCAGTCGTCTGGCGTAAGATGCATCCCATGTACCGCAAGGTGGTTTTGAAACGATCAGATGAGAAGCAAGTGCCTCTGTCCGTGATGACCTCATTGGGAACACCGTAATTGGATATCCATGCAGAGATAAAACCGTTAGTTACTTCGTCTGCAGAAATGGTGCCAAGAGGTAATGCCGCAGGCCACCGTGTAAATCTATCGATCATAGTTAGAAGGTAGCTGAAACCTTGAACCTTTGTCAGATGAACTATGTCGATGTGGACGATGGCTAGGCGAGAAGTAGACCGAAAATGTTGCAACCTAGAACGAGTGTGTCGTGTGATCTTGTTTTTCTGACAAATTGCACACTCTGAGACCCATCGTTTAACATTCTGCCTAAGTCTGTGACCCCAGAAACGATCTGTAAGAAGTCGGACAGTCGCTTGGCTTCCTGGGTGAGAAATTGAGTGAATTGAATCGAAAACCTTTCTCTGAAGGCTGGTCGGCAGAACTGGCTTGTTGGGCTGCGTACCCGTGAAGTAAACAATTGGTAAGCCTTCCCACAGACGGCATATGAACTTGGTTGGGTGACGGGCTATTGATCTTTGAATGTGAATGTCACCGCGTTGTTCAGTTCGCAGGAGAGTTGGCGTTAGTGCAGGTTCACTGAGTGCCACGGAGTTGACAGTGAATGGTGACGGTGAAGGTGGTTGTAGAGAGACGTCTGGCCTAGACAGGGCATCTGCAATGAAGTTCTGTTTGCCCTTGACGTGAAAGACGTCAAATTGCCATTCGCTTAGACGAGAAAGCTGTCTTTCCACTCTGGCAGGGTACTTGGCGATAGATGAAGTTGCGTTTCGAAGTGCGCTAACTAGTGGTGCATGATCTGTGAAAACAACAAATCTGCTACTGCCAATGATGCTGATAAAATGGCGCACTGCGTCGTGGATGGCGAGAAGTTCTCGGCCGAAAGTGTCGTACCTCGTTTCTACTGGTTGGAGAGTACGCGAGTAGAAACTGATAGGCTTCCGAACTCCGTCGATCTCTTGTTCCAAAGTGGCTCCAATAGCGAATTCAGAAGCATCTGTCGTGAGTAGAAATGGCTTTTCGAAATCTGGATGCGTTAGCATTGTGGCATTTGCTAACGAGTTGATGGCAAGTCGAAGTAATTCCTCGTCTTCGGATGACCAAGCAATGATGGAATTCTTGCTAAGTCCTTTTCGGTTCCGCAGGTGCCTGCACAAAGGATAAAGTTGTTTTGAAAGGCCTGGAAGGAACTTGCGATAATAGTTTAGTACTCCCAGGATTTTCTGCAAATCGCTCAAAGTCCTTGGTGACTTGATATTCTTGATTGAATTCGTCTTTGACGGCAACGGTTGAATACCTTGGGCCGTGATACGATGCCCTAAGAAGTCGACGGATGAAGTTGCAATCTGCGTCTTGTCACAGTTGATCTTGAGTCCGTGGTTGGATAAGCGCGAGAGGACATTTCGTAGATGTTTCGCATGAGATTCTAGATCTGGACTGAATACCATAATGTCATCGAGATATGACATACAATAAGCAGAGTCGTCGCGAAGTATGTTGTCCATGAATCTTTGAAATGTCTGTGTAGCACACTTAAGTCCAAAAGGCATGTAAAGGTATTCGAAAAGGCCAAATGGAGTGATGACAGCAGTTTTCTCGATATCCTCTGGTGCTACCGGGATGTGATGGTAGGCTTGTCTAAGGTCAATTACTGAGAAGAAATTGCTGCCGTTGAGTTTTTCAAGTAATGTGTTGATATTTGGAATAGGATATGCATCAGATTTTGTCACTGAATTTAGCTTACGGTAGTCTCCACAGGCTCTGTACGATCCGTTTGATTTTGAGACTAAGTGCAGTGGTGACGCCCATGAACTTTTCGATGGTCTGATGATTCCCTCTTCCAAAAGCCTTGAGAATTCTTCTTGGGCAGCTTTCAGCTTAGCAGGAGCCAGTGGTCGCTTCTTGAGTGCAATAGGTTGTCCTTCTGTGACGATATGATGCATCGTGTTGGAGACTCGCAGATCGGATTTGTTAAGATCGAAAAGCGATTTGTATTTTCGAAGAGCTGCTGATATCTCTGCTGAATGATGCACTGGGGTTGGTTGAATGACCTGTAACTCCAAACGCTCGGAGGCAAGTGTCCAAAAGCTTTGTTCAAGTCCGGTGGAGGGGTCGATGATCTTTTGATTGGCAAGATCAACAATGAGCCGAAATTTTAGAAGGAAATCAAGGCCTATTATATTATGTGAGACCTTGGCAATGATGAAGTTGTGGGAAAATTCACGTCGTAGACCTATGTTGAGTGTGCGGTATTGGCAGCCATAAGTTGGTATGGGCTCGCCTGTAGCTGTTGCGAGAAGAACGCCTAGCGACATCTCGGCCATTGAATCACCTTTGAGAACTGAGACTGCCGCACCTGTGTCTACGATGTACTCTTCGCCAGTTTTGAAATCAAGAAGGTGCAGAAGTTCGTTTGGCTGTTTGGCCGGGTCATGCAAACAAGTAGGCTGGTGATAGCGACCGGCATTGTCTGTTTGGTTCTCTATGTGAAAAATTCGGCGTGGACGAAAAGAGTCGACAGGGATGTCGGATTGTAGTTGGCTTCTTCCCTGTAGCGCCGTTGATGCCGTTGATGTGCAGAAAGTACGGTCTTCTACTTCCTGCGCCAGACGTTTCCCGATACTGATGCACCCTTGTGCCTGCGGTCTGTTGTCCTCTCCGTCAGCTGTGGAAATTGACACTCATTCGGAAATTCTTCGGAACGACAAAGACAAACTTGGCAAGCATAAAAAACTTCTGGTGGTTATAACACCAGTTCTTTGGAGCATATTTATTAAAGGATTGCGGAGATCTCGATCGCCGCCTACCATTATAATTTGACTTGGAAACGAATTTTGGTCGAGCATTCACTTGATTTATCTCGGATTTGGTAATGGCCAATCCTTCTAGAACTTTGGCCATGTTCGCCACTGTTCTCTCTAAGGAGGAGATTCTATCATCTTGCGGGGTGAAGAAAAGGATGATGGATTCACTTTGGGTTCCAAAACCCTATATTCTAACTCACATCTCTCAGATAAGTCATCTATAGAGAGAGTGTTGGGGAGCTGTCTGGCAAAGAGTTTTAATGTTTGGGGAAGATTGTTAATAAAAACAACCTTAGCCTCATGGTCAGAAATGTTGGTTTTATACCAACGTTTCCGTAATTCCCTCAGTATTTCTATGGGGCCAAGATTTGGCATATCTAACTGCGCATATTTGTTTATTATCTGCTCAGTTTCCGTGGGTCCAAGCAAGGATTCTACCTCGTTTTGTAGGCCCAAAATGGGATTAGGTAGCTTCCTAATGGCCTCAAGCTTAGGATAAATCCGTCGCTGCAATTCAGAAGGTAGTTTAGCAAAAACCTTTGACAGTTTTTGATGACTGTCATAATCAGGAAACGGGGAGAAAGCGGAGTCTACGCGCATAAAAATAACTCACTATCTCCATCCCAAACAGGAACATCAATATCTAAAATTGGACCTGACATTTTAACAATCTTACGGGATCTTAAAAGCATAAATTTATAAGCAATATGAAAATGTATATATAAATGTATAAATATATAACGAAACGCTTACCCACAAACAGCTTCCACTGTTGCTTGATATTGTCCAGTACAAAAGGAAAAAACGAACAGAGGCCCCGATGGCCTTTGATGACAATGTATTATTATTTCAACACAGAACAGCGTCACTCCTTCCAAAAATTGAAATTGTCCCACAAACAGCTTCCACTGTTGCTTGATATTGTCCAGTACAAAAGGAAAAAACGAACAGAGGCCCCGATGGCCTTTGATGACAATGTATTATTATTTCAACACAGAACAGCGTCACTCCTTCCAAAAATTGAAATTGTCCTGTAGGGAAGACGAACAGAGGCCCCGTTGGCCTTTAGTGCCAATGAATTATTATTTTCAACAGCAAGAATAACACACTGCTTCCAAAATTTGAAATTTTCCTTTAGGGAAGACGAACAGAGGCCCCGTTGGCCTTTAGTGCCAATGAATTATTATTTTCAACAGCAAGAATAACACACTGCTTCCAAAATTTGAAATTTTCCTTTAGGGAAGACGAACAGAGGCCCCGTTGGCCTTTAGTGCCAATGAATTATTATTATGCTCACCACAAATTCACGAATATATGCCCAACAAAATTCCCAGAAAAAACAGGATCAGGGTAAAGAAAACGCAAATGTTAGTCGATTTATCCCAAACAAATGAAGAAGAAAGTCAATTTATTTATACCCAAAAAAAAATCAGATAAATAATCAATATCCTGGCGCGGTCGCCAATTTTGTAAACGCCCCGGCTTCAAGTAAATGCCGTACGACGTTACAAACTCGGTTAAGGTGCTCTGAATAGAGATTAGTTACTGATATGGGGGCCCTTAAGAGGGCCGGGTAATGCGTTCGCTTGAAGTCTTCAGAGTTGAAGATGTCCTAGAGCCTTGGGTGGACTCTGGTTGATTTGTTGCTCCCGTGGTTGAGCTGTGATCGCGTTGTGGATGGTGTCCTGCAGGTCCTGCACTCAATTGGCTCGTCTCTCCGGTATCCCGCAACAAGATGAGTAGGTATTGACAGCCGACAGAGCGCACACGTATTGACAGCCGACAGAACGCACACGCGTGAAGCAGGTAGAAGGCAAATGCCACAACTGACTTGCATGGTAAATTACCGTGCTTAAATAGCATGCAATATGTGTACTTGCATACTATTGGTTAAACGTGGTTAAACGTGGTTAAACGGCAATTTGCTTTTTTCTCATTGGTGCAACGTAAATAAATTTGAATTTAATTTACGCAATATGTCGGCGAATGATTTGTGTCGTTACAACTGTAAAGGAACACTTGGTAATCCATTGCGAGTGCGGATGGTTTGAATAGGAATTAATGGGAAGTGCTAAATAAAATTTCACTTCTGCTTTGACAGATGACTTTATCTAGAGTGATAAGCTATAAACCGTTGAAAAGGTTTTGATTGGAATTGTCGAAAATTATCCGAAGAAACGAAAAAAATCGAACAAAGACAAGTAACAGATTACGTTTGGAGAGAACAACGGTCTGACAATTTTAGTTTTATTTTTCCTCATTCATAATACAGAACCCAAGGCTGACATGGAGGAAAATCTAAAATGATGTTCTTTTTGGTTAATAATTTCTACGCGCACATAAACTACACATGATTAATATCTCAATTTGTCTCCCATTCAAATAAAAAAAATAGCTCACGAGTTAAAAATTTTTGAAAACGATGTTGACTAATATTCTGAAATACGAGGGCCTTATAAATATTTGTGTTCCTTACAATAAGCAAATAACTATTAGATCATTCCAACATACATATAGTAAATGTTTGGTCTTTGAATAAATTTCATTTTATAATTCTATGATTTAATATTTCTGTAGAAAATTATACCATTGGTTTTGAAATTAAATTGTTTATCAACAATCTCTTGCTTTGGAAGCCGCACAATCTGTTTAATTACAGCTTATTTAATAAATAAACGAGTTATAAATAATGCCACAACAAATAAAACAACACTAATATATTGCTTGAAAAAATAATAAAGCCTATAAAAAATTAGTCATGCTCCACGATAAGAGTCAGATACATCCACAAATTCGAAAGCCGTCTGTAAGTGAAAAAGCCCTACTCAACAAGGAAGCATATTTAAATATTATATATAAAACAATGTCAAAGGTTCTAACAGCAACACCGTTTCATGAGTCAACGACTTCACAAAGGAGTAAAATTTTTAGAGCTTAAGGTACTAACATTAATATATTGATCTTGACACCATAGCTGCTCCAATCTTTTTATCTTATTTACACCATATTATAGAGAAACAAAATGTATCTACATTGGCTAGAACGTTAATATAAAGTTACGCATTTTGTTACAATTTGGATTTTTTGCAAATTGTTTGCATACAGACCACGGGGAATAAAGTGAACACGTGAAAAATTAATTTGTTTACACTTTTAGTATAACTGCATGACTATATTTGAATTACACGAATACTTACTCTTTAGTTATTATTACAAATCTGCTATTCCCGCAAATAATCTTCACCAGAGATTTTGGAAGCAATCAGAATTGTGTTATATATCATTAATAATTTTAAAGTGAAAATAGTGTATGAAACATGGCAAATATATCGTTGAAACTATAGGCGCATCTGATTAAAGAGACAAAACGGATGAGACCTTCAATTAACAACAAAGAATGGACAAAATAGCGCAGTGTGATGGAAAAATTGTTTTGTTCACTTCTTTTAAATAGAGCGAGCTATTACCAACAACGTAGGTAGAAAAACAAGTAAACAACCAAAATATAAACCATCCTTCAACGAGGCAAAATCCAATTAACAACAAAGAGTGGACAAAAATAGAACAGTTTGATCGAACAAAAATATTTTTGATCACATACATTAAACAGAGCGAGCTATTACCAAAAACGTAGGTAGGAACAGAAGTAATGAACCAAAATATAAACCATCCTTCAGAGACGCAAAATCGAACGACCGTATATGTCCAACACAGACAATCGCATTTTTGGTAATGTTACACGAAAATGAAAATTCCCATATATTAAAATCGGAATTGCTTGCGGATTATGGAAGATTTATGTAGAAATTGAAGAGCTAAGAAAAACAGTCCAAATACATTATTCTTCTGCTCAAGAGAAAGTCGTGACAATTATATAGCTTTTTTTACTCAAGAAAAATGACATATTCGAATCTGTTCATCCATGAGTACGTGAAAGCGTTAAGGTTTCAAAAACATCAAGAACGTTAAAATATTAATGTTAATCAGTACAGGTACACTTATAGCGTGGCACAATATTTTAACTTAAGGTCTACCTGTCTTTGTCAGATCTCGATCCTTAGACAAGAAAATATTTAATGCTAAGTAAAGAATATTCTTTACTTTTATAGATAAGTACCTTTTCATCTGTTTAATTTATTCAACTACTTAATTTTATAAAATTCTACAATGAAGCTTGAGGATTTATTGCTACCAAATTTTGCGATGCGTCTACAATCCGCCCTGTTCATTGGATATCCCATCTCTACATAAGGAGCTGCAAGATCTAAACTATTAACTTGTCTATTACAGCATGCTGCTCTACATTTCCTTCTTATTGCCGTAATTGTGATCATTGTTTAACCCACATATATTAGGTAACAGTTGGTACACGGAAATTGATACAATACTATTATGTATAACCGTCTTTTTTCCCTTTGGGTTAGGATGTTTAGGAAATAATTGAAATGTTTGTTTTAAATTGTTTTTAATTGTATTTTAATGTCAATTTTCTTATTTTCCCCGTCTCAATTAACCTACGATCCGAATTTTTTTACTATCTGACTCCACGTTTGATCAATTTTTAGTTAAATAAATTCCCATATTCACCAACGTTGCGACAATTAACTTTGAACGATATCAATGAGAATTGAATATCTCTCGCAGTGTAACAAACACACTCAAATACATGACGCATGATTATCCAGTCAATCAACAGAATGTGCCATCCAATCACTGTAGTTTCTCTTCGATGAACATAAACTTGCAGACACATGCACATACATGCGAACACGATACAAATTTATCTAGTGAAAAATCAGTTGTCTACGAGGTCTACTAGTAAGCATAAACGAATACTTAGAAACGAAATTTTTAATTGGAATTGATAATTGTCACTTTTCATTGTGCAACGAATTTGTCGTCGATAAAATGCTTTGGAAATGGACCGCCAAATACCTGGGTGGAATTTGAGGATAGGTGTATAAATACCTTGTTTCAGAACATTATGATCAGTTCAATAATCAATCTCTGCTTCCGCAAAACGTTTCTGTGAAAGAAACTTTTATTCGGATGTTTCAAATGATGCTTGATTCCTAAACAATTATTGTGTGTAAAAAATTGTTTCCCGCACTTTTGGATCATACTTTGTTTAAATAAATGTTAGCTATCTCTGTTGTCCTTTCGTGCTTGATTTCAGTCTTTGTAATAGAATTAAATTTTGTAAAAGCCCCGGTCGCAAGTAAATGCCTTTCGACGTTATAAAATAGTTAAAGGTCGTAGATAATGAGAGACAGTTGCTGTGGGTGCTCATTATCTGAGCCGGAATTGGCGTTCTTCGGTAAATGGCGAGAAAGATTGTTAGTGTTGCAGCATATTGAAGTACTCGTAGATAGTTATTATCGGCTCTGGTTGACTGGCTTGTGTTCTTTCCTGTGAATGCATCGGGATAAGTAGAGTTGTCGAAAACTCAGAGGTAAGTTTCTGTGTGAAGGCTCGGGATTGCATTGCTGAAGAGCAACACCAACATCGTATTCACTGGCATACGAAGAAGTCCCATTAATAGTCATTTTGACAGTTTGTGCAGCAAACAGAAGATTGGCGTGACGAAAATCCAAGTGACTTGGTGGAACAGCGTGATAAACGCTAGTTCGGAAATTTGTTGGCCAACAGTGAATTAGAGATGGCGACAGAAAACATGCGTAGCGCACCGGGCATAAATTTCAAGCGTGTGTAATTATGCGTGGTAAATGCACCGTGTTTATATACTTTTGCGAGCGCATGGTCGCACGCCATTTGCTGACGGCTAATTTCGCTTGTTTTAGTTGTTACCGCGTAAATGACATTTGCATTTCTTCTAGGCAATACGTCGGCGAATTGATCCGAGGCTATTCGTCAATTTCCTCTATAAATAAAAACCTCCCGACGAGGCTTGATAGGTAATGTAGGGCAGAGTTCAAACTGTTAAGCAGCTGATTATTATTCTTCACATAGATAATGAAAAAATGTATAGTAAATGCTGAGCTGGTGCATCCTTGATGTTTGTTTTACAATGATATGATGTAAAATAACCACTAGGAATTGCTACACAAATTGTTAGCTGAACTGACCGGGCCTACCGCGTGAATTGAAAGAGAGAAATGCGAGTTTTTGAGATCGGCAGTGTAAAAATTGCAAAGTAGATTGCCACTAAATTTCCCAGGTTTAAGTTGAAAACTGGGCAGGTGGAATCGCCGTCAATGAACTCTAATACAACCAAAGGGACTAATGTATACTCTACGTTGTGGTCATAATATTCGTAGTGTAGGCACTGCACAACTGATGAATTTGAGATATGCATTGAAAGTGGCCTGTACCATGATATGGGGTGATGGCTAGTTAGTATTGCTATACAATGCGTTAGCTATAAGTAGTTGATCATACCAAAAAAAGTGTGAGCTCAGGTGTGATCATACCTATATATATATATATATATATATATATATATATATATATATATATATATATATATATATATATAAGCATGAAATCAACTGATAACAACGAAAATTTTACTCGAAAATACAACAGAATGGGCTTAATACCGAACAACTGTTCAGAAATGCTACACAATAGTTAGCCAAGAAAATATGGTTATACTGCGTGAGACAAATGAGTGTGAGAAAGGTAAATGAATTATGTGGATCCGAAGAGGTCACGTCGCGTGACATACAGCGCAAGTTGTATACAAAACGTCAAACATTTGATACGGTTGGGATTGCAGACAGGAGGCTGAGAAGCATGTCAAAGGTTGGATATTACCCGGGTCAGGCGCTTCGATAAAGGGGTTTCAATCTGTATATGTTTATTGATGCAAGTGTTGCACCTTGTATGGTAATGAAGTATTTAGGCTGTCTGCACAAAATCCGATAAGGAACGCGATATGTTGGTTGAAGTAGTTCAACCGCAGCGTTGTTACGAACGAATACTCTCTTGCAGCTGTGGAGCTGCGAGTGAGCAAAGACTGGACGAGGAGTAAGTCTCGGTTGCTTTTCAGATGTTACCGAATTAAAGTCGAATGCAAGAAGCTTCGACTTGTAGGTCGTCCGGTGCGGGAAGTAGACGTGGGTGCTGAATAGGCAGGCGTAGGCCCAAACCATACAAGAGTTATGACGCAGATGTTCTAATGGATTCACGTGCAGGAAAAAGTAAGCAAGAAATTATGGAGTTCTAGCTAATTCCTTTCGATTCCGCATCCGAAGAGGTCACGT
Source organism: Eudiplozoon nipponicum (assembly GCA_029291075.1). Classification (NCBI taxonomy): domain Eukaryota; kingdom Metazoa; phylum Platyhelminthes; class Monogenea; order Mazocraeidea; family Diplozoidae; genus Eudiplozoon; species Eudiplozoon nipponicum. Next base: position 35,966 of record JAQBSW010002777.1, on the reverse strand, counting down.
CGAGTGACATAGAGCGTAAGTTGTTCGCAAAATGTTAAACATTTGCTACGGTTTGGATTGTATACAGGAGCCTGAGACGCATGTAAATGGTTGTATACTACCAGGATCAGGTGCTTCGATAAAAGATTTCAACATGTCTATGCCTATTGATGTAGGTGTCGCATCTTGCATGATAATGAATTATTTCGGCTGCCTGTGCGAAATAGGATAAGGACGGCGATACTTTGGTTGTAGTGTTTCAACAGCAATGTCGTTATGCACAAGTACTCTCATGCAGCTGTGGAGGTGCGAGTGAAGGAAGACAGGACAAGGTGTATGTCTCGGTTGCTCTTCCGACGTGTTACCGAAATGAAGTCGGATGCGGAAAGCTTCGACTTGTAGGTCGTCCGTTGCGGGTAGTAGACGTGGGAGCTGACTAGGCCGACGTAGGCCCAAGCCATACAAGCGTTGTGAAGCAGACGTTTTAATAGATTCACGTGCACGAGTAGGCATAGCGAGTAGGATTAAATGTAATGCATCGACCCAGTTTCCATTAGTGGTCGAGAATGCTAAAGCAGTTTTGATTTCCTTATGCAATCTTTCTACCATACCGTTAGACTGGGGATAGGCAGTCGTCTGGCATAAGGTGCATCCAATGAAAAGCATGGTTGTTTTGTAACGATCTGAAGAGTAGCAGGGGCCTCTGTCAGGTATGACCACGTTGAGATCACCACAATGAGCTATTCATGCAGTGATAAATCGGTTAGTGAATTTGTCTGCAGAAATGGTGCCAGGAGGTAAAGCCACTTTGTAAATTGATTAATCATAGTTAAAACGTAGTTGCAACCTTGAACCGTTGTCAGATGAATTATGTCGATGTGGACTATGGCTAGGCGTGAATTAGTTGTAACATGTTGCAACTTAGAACGAGTGTGACGTGTGATCTTGTGTTTCTAGCAAGTAGCACACTCAGTGACCCATTGTTTAGCGTTCTGTTTAGGCATGGAACCATAAAAATGATCTGTAAGATGTCTGAGAGTCGTCTTGCCTTCTGGGTAAGAAATTGAATAAATTTAATCGAAAACATTTCACTGAAGGCTGATTGGCAGAACTGGCTTGTTGGGCAGTGTACCCGTGAAGTAAGCAATGGATAACTCTTCCAAGAGACGGCATACGAAATTGGTGGGGTGGCGAGCTACTGATATTTGAATGTGAGTGGCACCGCCCTATTCTATTCGCACAAGGGATGACGTTAGTGCACTTTCCATGAGAGTCACGAAGTTGACTGTGACTGGCAAAGGTGGTTGTAGCGAGACATCTGGCGTGGAAAGCGCATCTGCAATGAAACTTTGTTCCCCTTGGCATGAAAGATGTCGAATTACAATTCACTCAGGCATGACAGATGTCTTTCTACTCTGGCGGGGAACTTGACGAAAGTTGAAGTCGCGTTTCGCAGTACGCTATCTAAAACAAAAACAATAAATCTGCTGCTAACAATGATGCTGATAAAGTGCCACACTGCGTCGTGAATGGCGAGGAGTTCTCGTCCTAAAGTGTTGTATCTCGTTTCTACTGGTTGGGGAGTACACGAGTTAAAACAAAGAGGCTTCTGAACTCTTTCGATCTCTTGTTCCAAAGTGGCTACAGTAAAAAACTCAGAAGCATCAGTATTTAGTAGAAAAGTTCGTTGGCAATCTGACTGCGATAAATTTATGGCATTTGCCGACGAGTTGATAGCGTAACAGATTAATTCGTTGTCTCCAGGTGACCAAGAAATGATAGAGTACTTGCTAAGTTCTTTTTGATTTCGCAGGTGCCTACACAATGGATAAATTTGTCCTGATATGACAGGAAGTAACATTAGATAGTAGTTAAGGAATCCCAAAATTTTCCGCAGCTCACTTACAATCTATGGTGACTATATTTTTGATAGAATTTGCCTTCGAGTGCAAAGGTAGATTACTTAGTGACGTAATACGATGCCCTAGGAATCCCACGGATTAAGCTGCAATCTGCGTCCTGTGTTAGTTAACCTGGAGTCCATGGTTGGATAAGTGTAAGAAGATGTTTCGTAAATGCTTGGCATGAGTTTTTAGGTCTAAACTGAAAACCATTATGTCATCGAGATAGAATATACAGTAAGCGGGGAAACTCAGATTAATTTGCAATCTGCTTGTTGTCATAATTGACCTTGAGTCAGTGGTTGGATAAATGTGAAAGGACATTTATTAAATGCTTAGCATGAGTTTTTAAGTCTGAACTGGCAAGCATTATGTCATCAAGATATGACATTTAGTAAGCGGCGTCGTCGTGAAGTCTGATTGACACAATTCAGACCTAAAGGTATGTAAAGGTATTCGGTAAGGCCAAATGGAGAGATAACTCCAGTCTTTCAATATCTTGTGGCGCTACCGGGATGTGGTTGTAGGCTTGTCTGAGGTCAATCAAGTAAGGTGTTTATATTAGGTATAGGATATGCATCGGATTTGGCCACAGAATTTTACTTGCAAAATCTCCAAAGGCTCTGTACGATCCGTTTGATTTGGAGACTAAATACGTTGGTGACGCGCATGAATTTTTCGTTGGTCTGATGATTCCTTCTTACAATTATTTTGAAAAATCCTCGTTGGCAGATTTCAGCGTAGCAGGAGCTAACGGCCGCTTTTTGAATACAATAGGTTGTCCTGCTGTGACGATATTGTGCATCGTGTTGGAAACTCGTAGCTCTGACTTGCTGATATCAAACAGCGACTTGCATTCTCGAAGAGCTGTTGATATCTCTGCTGAATGGTGCACTGTGTTTGGCTGAATGACTTGTAACTCCAAACGCTCTAAGGCAACTGTTCAAAAACTTTCCTTAAGTCCGTAAGTGGGTCAATGATCTTTTGACAAGATCAACAATGAGCCGATATTTCAACAGGAAATCAAGGCCTATTATGTTGTGAGACCTTGTTTACGATGAAGTTGTGAGTAAATTTACGTTGTAAATCTATGTTGAGTGTGCAATACCGGGAACCATAAGTAGGTCTGAGCTCCCCTGTAGCTGTTGCAATTAAAACGCCTAGAGACATCTCTGCCATGGAATCACCCTATAGAACTGAAACTGCTGCACCAATGTTGACGATTAATTCTTAGCCAGTTCTGAAATCGAGAAGATGCAGAATTTCGTTGGATTGTTTGGCTGGATCATACAAATAGGCAGGCTGGTCTATGTGAATGTCATGGTTTAGTTTTGTTGTCTATGTGTCATATTTGGCGTGGACGAAAAGAGCCAATGAGGATGTAAGATTGTAAGCGATTTCTTTCCAGTGGCGCCTTTGATGTCGTTAATGCGCAGAAAGTATGGTCTTCTACTATCTACGCCGTACATTTCTTGATCCTGAAGATTAACTTCACCTATTTCCTGGGGACTGGTACGTATACTAAGGAAATTAACATTAATTCGGGAATGCTCCGAGCGGCAGAGACAAACTTGACTTCTGGTGATTATAGCATCATTTATTAAAATATTGCGGGTATGTTGATCCCCGCTTTCAGCTATTTCAAGGCATGGTTGCGAAAGTAGGTCGTGCGCTTGCTTCAACCAGCTCAGATTTCCCTAAAGCTAATTCTTCTAGAACTCTAGCCATATTCTTAATTGTTCTCTCCAGGGAAGTGATCCATCTATCCTTCGGGGAAGAAGAAAACAATAGGGACTTTAAGTTAGGTTCTAAAACCTTAAATTCTTACTCGCAATTATTATAAAATTCATATATGTTGAGAGAGAGAGAGTTGGGAAGCTGTCTGGCGAACCATATTAATAACTGTGGATATATGTTAATAAAAGCAACATTAGCTTCATGATCAAAAGTGTTGGCTTGATACCAACGTTCCCACCGTTCCCTTAAAATTTCGATGGGGTATAGATTTGGCATGTCCAACTGCGCATACTTATTTATTATCTGCTCTTTTTTGTGGACCAAGCAAATGATTCCACTTCCTATTCGGAGCTCAAAATATGATTAAGTACTTAACTAATCGCCTCAAACTTTGGATAAATCCTGTGCTGCTATTCTGAAAGAAGTTTCGCAACATCTTCTGACAATTTTTGATGACTGCTATAATCTGGAAACTAAAAAAACAGAGTTTACGCGCAAAACAGAATAATTAACATTCTCCGTCCAATACCTGGACATTAACATATAAAATTGAACCTCACATTCTAATAATCATACGAGCTCTTAAATGCATAATTTTATATATAAAAGTAAGAGAGTTTGACACGGACGCAAAAAACTGATGAAATCCGCTTCCACATATTGAAAATCAAAATATGCTAACACAGTTTAACCGTGAAACGGTTTATAAAAAACTGAAGAAACCTGTTTTCACAAATTCAGAATCATAATCTCATTAAACTGTGTGAACGTAAACAGATTTACAGAAATTTGACGAAATCCGCTTTCACAAAATCAAAATCAAATCTGCTTCCACAAAATTTAGAATCAAAATTCCCTTCCACAATTTGAACGTAAACAGTTTTACGTAAAAACTGACGTAATCTGCTTTTGCAAATTCAGAATCAAATATTCTTCCACAAAAATCAGAATCAAAATCTGTTTACACAGTTTGAACGTAAACAGGTTTGCAGAAACCGACGAAATCTACTTTCAAATATCAGAAACAAATCGGCTTCTACAGAAATCAGAATCAAAATCGGCTTCAACGGTCGTAAACAATTTTGAGCGATTTAACTGACAAAATCTGTTTTCCCAAGATAATAATAAAGACTATATTATACTATATTATAAGTTTGCCAAAAGATTTGTGGTACAAAAACATGTCTAAAAACAGTGTCTCTCTCAATATCCTGTCGCGGTAGCCACTTTGTAAACGCCGCGGCCACAAACAAATGCAGTGCCTAGACACTTAAAGCCGGCTCTGGTTGAATGGCTGGTGATCCAATCTTTGAATGCACCGGGATAGGTAGAGTTTTCTAAAACACAAAGGTGAGTTACTGTGTGAAAGCTCAAAATGGTCTTGATAAAGATCTGTGGCAAAACGGTAAGGCTGGCACACATAGAAATCCGATTAATAGCTAATCAATCACGTATGACTTGTTGTGCAGCAACAAGAAGATTGACGTGACAGAAATCCAATTGACTATGTGACAGCTCGATAATTGCAAATCCAGAAGTGTGTAGGCCAAAGGTGAAGTAGAGAGAGCAGCTGCAATCAAGAGTAGCAGACCGAACAAAAATGTCAAGCGTGTATGATGATACATGGTAAATGCAAGTTGATTGTATATTTTGCAAGCGCAAGTTCGCATGCCAAATGTTAACGGCAAATTCAGCTTGTTTTAATTGGTACCGCGTAAATGAAAATTGAATTTTATTTAGACAATATGTCAGCTAATTGATCTAAGCTGTTACAGTACGTTGAAAAAGCACTAGGTAAGAGAGTTTAACTGATATGGTTTGGTATGTTTTCATATATGGAACATTCTAAAAAGATTAAGCCTGCAGAAGTTTTCTTATTCTAATCCAGAAACGGATCAGCGGATTGAACGCATAATTAGATAATAAAAACGGAGCCTAAACACTAGACGAAATGTTTACCTAATGATATTCTAAGCACAACTATTGATCAAATATATGTTATGTCATTCCTCTACCAAAAATCATCACTTGATATTTTATTGTTTTTCATTAACATCGACATCTATTTGTTGGCATGTATTATCATTTCATATAATTGTCTTATGCACAAAATAATTCCCTCGCAACGCAAAACGAAATATAATTGGAACTATACTTGAATGAGCAAAATTAAGATTATTCATTTGAAAGATTATAATCAGGTAAACTTAACGTTTGAAGCTACTATGTAGACACTATTATATATATATATATATATATATATAAACCATTTTCCTAATTCGGTAGTAAATTTTTTAAATTATCCAGCGACACACTATAATGGTAAGTCAGTTCTTTTATTATTTAATTTACGAAATAGCTCTCATTAATTTTCCAATGGCTATGATGGATTTTTCATGCCCATTGTCGTCTTATCACTAGGAGACGCTACAACGTCCTATATACGTTATATGTTACTTTTGCAGAGAGCTAATATACATGCAAATATTTGTTAGGCATTTAGTACCTAGTAATAATTTAGTTCATGCTTAAAGACGTTACAAGTCTCTATAAACACTATATATTTGGCCAGAAAATGTCGCACATTACTTCATAAAATATGAAATGGATATAAGACGTAGTACCCACTTCTCCTTATCGTTAAATTTGTTTGACGGAATGAGTGCAAGCGTTCCAGATGCGAAAGACTGCTGGAAAAAATTTTGGCCACTGGCATCTGGCTCGATAGTTACAGACAATCTAGGAGAAGAAGAGCAACGAATGCAAAACGTCCTAAATAGGAATGGGCGATATAGACTTCAATTACAGTCTACGAATAATCACGAACGACTTATGGTTATATGAAAGCGAACCCAAAGGACTATCGACGATAAAATCGCATTGAATATATATAGAAATCGAAGTTAGATATGTGGCTCTCACATCCAGCTGACTCGCCCACATCTAATTTGACTGGAAATATCGACTGCACAATTTCAATGCAGTCACGAACATTTGCTGTTTTTAGCTTAAGCCACAGACATGTATATAGACAGTACAATTATACAATATTTGATTGCTCGGGTGATGCTAGCTATTCTTTAAATCAAGTTTGCGAGTTTGATATGGTCACCAATCCCATTTATTTAACCAGTCGTCGAGCGAAATAACAAAACTACCGCTAGTCGCAACGCACTGACGGGTTTCGATCTTCCATTATCATTATCACAGTACGACGGCAAACTGACTATCAAGGATCAATACGCATTGATTATATAGAGAAATCAAAGTAAGATATGTGGCTCTCACATCTAGTATTCTCGCATACATTAAACTTGACTAGAAATGTCGGCTGCACAATTTCTATGCAGTCACGAACATTAAGTATTTGTAGGTTTCGCCCAACACATTTATATAGACAATACAATTTAAAAATATTTGATTGCGCGGATTGTGGTGGCAATTTTTTAAATCGAGTTTGCGAACTTGAAGTAATCAACAATCCTATTGTATTTAACCAGTCGTCGAACAACATAAGAAAACCTTCGCCATTAGCAACGCATTGACGCGTTTCGACCTTCCATGAACATCATCAGAGTACGACGGCAAACTGAATATCGAGGACCAAAGCGCATTTAATATATACGAAAATCAAGGATAGATATATGGTTCGCACATCTTGCAGTCTCGGATACATTGAACTAGACTGGAAATATCGACTGCACAATTTCAATGCAGTCACGATCATTAGCAGTTTTTAGCTTTCGCCATACACATGTATATAGCCAGTAAAAGTATACAATCTTTGATTGCGCGTGTGGTGGAAGCAGTTCTTTATATCAAGTTTGCGAGCTTGAAGTAAACACTAATCCAATTTTATATTTATTGTCCGTATACACTTGTGTGTGTCGAAAGCTACAAACAGCTAATGTTCGTGACGGCATGGAAATTGTGCAGCCGACATTTCCAGTGAAGTTAAATGTATGCGAGACTGCTAGATGTGGTAGGTACATATCTTACTTTGATTTCTATATATAATCAATGCGGTGTTGATCCTTGATAATCAGTTTGCCATCGTATTCTGATGATGATTATGGACGGTCGAAACGCGTCAGTGCGTTGCGACTAGCGGTAGTTTCGTTATTTCGCTCGACGACTGGTTCAAAAAAGTGGAATTTGTGTCTACTTCAAGCTCGCAAACTTGATTTAAAAAATTGATACCATCACGCGAGCAATGAAATATTGTATAATTGTACTGTCTAATTACATGTGTGTGGCGAAAGCTACAAACAGCAAATGTTCGTGACTGCATTGAAATGGGCAGCCGACATTTCCAGTCAAATTCGATGTAGGGTGGACTGCTGGAGGTAAGAGCCGCATATCTAACTTCGATTTCTATATATATTCAATGCGCTTTTATCTTCGATAGTCCGTTTGCCGTCGTACTCTGATGATGATCATGGAAGGTCGAAACGCGTAAGTGCGTGGCGACTGGCGGTAGTTTAGGTATGTTGTGCTACGTCTGTTTATGTACAATAACATTGGTGTTTACTTCAAGATCGCAAACTTGATTTAACTAATTTCTGCCACCTCACGCGCAATCAACTACTGTATAATTGTATTTTCTATATACATGTGTGTGGCGAGAGCTACAAACAGCTAATGTTCGTGTCTGCATAGAAATTGTACAGCCGACATTTACATTCAAGTTCAGTGTGTGCGAGAATGCTGGAGGTGAGAGAGACAAAACTAACTTGGAATTCCATATATAATCAATGCGGTTTGATCCTCGATAGTCCGTTTGCCGTCGTACTCTGATGATGATCATGGAAGGTCGAAAGGCGTCAGTGCGTTGCGACTGGCGGTTGTTTTGTTATGTTGTTTGACGAATAGGTAAATACAGTGGGATTGGTGTGTACTTTGGGCTCGAAAACTTGATTTGAAGAATTGCTACCACAATCCGCGCAATCAAATATTTTATGATTTTATTGTCCATATACATGTCTGTAGCGTAAACTACAAACAGGAAATGTCCGTTTGACGTCGTACTCTGATGATGATCATGGAAGGTCGAAAGGCGTATGTGCGTTGCGACTGGCGGTTGTTTTGTTATGTTGTTTGACGAATAGGTAAATACAGTGGGATTGGTGTGTACTTTGGGCTCGAAAACTTGATTTGAAGAATTGCTACCACAATCCGCGCAATCAAATATTTTATGATTTTATTGTCCATATACATGTCTGTAGCGTAAACTACAAACAGGAAATGTTTGTGACTTCATAGAAATTGTGTAGCCGACACTTCATGACAAGTTCAATGTATGCGAGACTGCTAGAATTGAGAGCCACAGAATTAAATTTGATTTCCATATATATTTAATACGGTTTGTTCTTCGGTAATCAGTTTGCCGTCGTACTCTGAGGATGATCATGGAACGTCGAAAACTTTATTTGTTGCGACTGCTGGTAGTTTTGTTATGTTGTTCGACGATTGGTTAAATACAATGGGATTGGCGTTTACTTCAGGGTCGCAAACTTGATTTAAAGAATTGCTAACACTACACGAGTAATCAAATATTGTATATTTAGATTGCATATATGCAATGTGTGTGGTGTAAGCTACAAAGTGCTAATGTTCGTGACTGCATAGAAATTGTGTAGCCGACATTTCCAGTCATGTTCTGCGTATGCGAGAATGCTGGAGGTGAGAGACACAAAACTAACTTTGATTTCCATATATATTCAATGCGATTTGATCCTCGATAGTCAGTTTGTCGTCGTATGGAAGGTCGAAGCGCGTAAGTGCGTTGCGATTAGTTGTAGCCTTGTTATGTTGTGCGACGTCTGGTTAAATACAATGGGATTGGTGTTTACTTCGAGCTCGAAAACTTAATTTAGAGAATCGCTGCCACCGCACGCTCAATCAAAAAATGTATAAATGTATTTTCTATATACATGCCTGTGGTGAAAGCCACAAACAGCTTATTTTCGTGACTGCATAAAAATTTAAAAATAAAAGTTTCTGCGCATTTAGACCAAACTCAAGGCTTCACATGAAATATGATGATGGCTGTTCCTTTTAGACCCGGCAAGGTTCATGCTATCATTCCCAGTACACGGAAATTCATACACTCATGTGTCTAACTGTTTAATTTTCTCCTTTTCTTTAGGATATTTAGAAAATACCTTAAAGGATAGTTTTGAAGTGTTTATAGTTGCATTTCGATGTCAATTTTCTTATTTGCCAAACTGACACATAATGCCTCTTCATATGTTCAAAACGGAAATAAAATCAATTTAATTATTTTATTAAATATAAGAAAATATTGCAATTTTATGCTACGTAATGATTTGCATCTTATAAGACTACTTAATAAAAGAATTTTTAGAAATTCACAAAACTTGTTTGTTAATCAGACTTGTTAACAAAATTAATATTTATATACCAAATTTGCAAAAAATGATTTAATTGTATTATGAGGTATCATAATAATTTCTGCAATAAGAATTAAATTAATAATATACTTATTTTAATGAAACTGTAAACGCCCCGGCTTCAAGTAAATGCCGTACGACGTTACAAACTCGGTTAAGGTGCTCTGAATAGAGATTAGTTACTAATATGGGGGCCCTTAAGAGGGCCGGGTAATGCGTTCGCTTTAAGTATTCTGCGTTGAAGATGTCCTAGAGCCTTGTGTGGACTCTGGTTGATTTGTTGCTCCCGTGGTTGAGCTGTGATCGCGTTGTGGATGGTGTCCTGCAGGTCCTGCACTCAATTGGCTCGTCTCTCCGGTATCCCGCAACAGGATGAGTAGGTATTGACAGCCGACAGAGCGCACACGTATTGACAACCGACAGAACGCACACGCGTGAAGCAGGTAGAAGGCAAATGCCACAACTGACTTGCATGGTAAATTACCGTGCTTAAATAGCATGCAATATGTGTACTTACATACTATTGGTTAAACGTGATTAAACGTGGTTAAACGGCAATTTTGCTTTTTTCTCATTGGTGCTACGTAAATAAATTTGAATTTAATTTACGCAATATGTCGGCGATTGATTTGTGTCGTTACAACACTTTCCTCTCTGAAAAAAAGAAAGAATATTCCTCTCTGCGAGGCTAGATAAGAAATGCATGACAGAGTTCGAACCAAGTTAAGCAAAAATATGATGAACCCTAAGTGCTGGGCTTAAATATGCTTGTTGGTTGCTTCAACAATGATATGATGCCAGGTAACCACTAGGAATTGCTACACAATTTGTTAGCTCTAGTGGACGGTCATAGCACGTGAGGCAAAAATAGAGCAATGTAAGTTTTTTGGAGCCGCAGCGTGAAGATTTCGAGGTAAATCGCCTCTGAATTTGCTAGGTTTAAGTTAAAACCTAAGCAGGTTGGATCGTTGTCAATGTGTTTGTATACGACCAAAGGAACTAGAGTGCTCGACGTTGTAGTCATGACATTTGTAGAGTGGTCTTTGTGAAATAGATAAAGTTGAGATATGCATTGCAAGTGGCCTGTGCCATGATATGAAACTGATAACTACTTAGTGTTGCTACACAAAAGCGTTAGCTCTAAGTAGCTGGTCATACCAAAATAGGCAGTGTAATGTCATGTGTGAGAAATACATTATAATGTAAAATATATACATTAAAATCAAAGGTAATTGCATAAAAATATGTACACGAACATTGCCTAAGAGATGGCATAATACCAAAGAACTGTTCAAAAATGCTACACAATTGTTAGCTAAGAACAGCTAGTTATGCCACGTGAGACAAATACTAAAAATTAACGTAAGGTTAAAAAAAATTTTATAGTTAAATGTTAATGTTTAAAAAATTAATTACGCGTTATACAAAGCAGGTTGAGATTGTGTGCAGACGGAGCCTGAGACGTGTGTAGAAGGTTGAACGCTCTCAGGATCAGGTGGTTCGATAAACGGTTTTAACCCGTCTATGCTTACTGATGTCGGTGTAGCGCCTTGCATAATGATGAAGTATTTTGGCTGTTTTAGTAAAACCGGGTAAGGACCGCGATACTTGGGTTGTAGCGGTGCAACAGCAGTATTGTTGCGAACGAGTACTCTCTTGCAGCTGTGGAGCTGTGGGTGAACGAAGACCGGACGAGGCGTGTGTCTCGGCTGCTGTTCGGACATGTTACCGAAATGAAGTCGAAGGCGGGTAGTTTCGTTTTGTGGGTCATCTTGTGCCGGTAGTAGACGTGGGAGCTGACTAGGCAGGCGTAGATCCATGCCATACTTGAGTTGTGACGCAGACGTTTTAATGGATTTTCGAGTACGAGAACGCATGGCCAGCAGAACTAAAGGTAGTGCATCGACCCAGTTGCCATTAATGGACGAGGATGCTAAAGCTGCTTTGAGTTCCCTATGCATTCGCTCTACCATGCCATTAGCTTGGGGATGGTAGGCAGTCGTCTGGCGTAAGATGCATCCCATGTATCGCAAGGTGGTTTTGAAACGATCAGATGAGAAGCAAGTGCCTCTGTCCGTGATGACCTCATTGGGAACACCATAATTGGATATCCATGCAGAGATAAAACCGTTAGTTACTTCGTCTGCAGAAATGGAGCCAAGAGGTAATGCCGCAGGCCACCGTGTAAATCTATCGATCATAGTTAGAAGGTAGCTGAAACCTTGAACCTTGTCAGATGAACTATGTCGATGTGGACGATGGCTAGGCGAGAAGTAGACTGAAAATGTTGCAACTTAGAACGAGTGTGTCGTGTGATCTTGTTTTTCTGACAAATAGCACACCCTGAGACCCATCGTTTAACATTCTGCCTAAGTCTGTGACCCCAGAAACGATCTGTAAGAAGTCGGACAGTCGCTTGGCTTCCCGAGTGAGAAATTGAGTGAATTGAATCGAAAACTTTTCTCTGAAGGCTGGTCGGCAGAACTGGCTTGTTGGGCTGCGTATCCTTGAAGTAAACAATTGGTAAGTCTTCCCACAGACGGCATATGAACTTGGTTGGGTGACGGGCTATTGATCTTTGAATGTGACTGTCACCACGTTGTTCAGTTCGCAGGAGAGTTGGCGTTAGTGCAGGTTCACTGAGTGCCACGGAGTTGGCAGTGAATGGTGACGGTGAAGGTGGTTGTAGAGAGACGTCTGGCCTAGACAGGGCATCTGCAATGAAGTTCTGTTTGCCCCTGACGTGAAAGACGTCAAATTGCCATTCGCTTAGACGAGAAAGCTGTCTTTCCACTCTGGCAGGGTACTTGGCGATAGATGAAGTTGCGTTTCGAAGTGCGCTAACTAGTGGTACATGATCTGTGAAAACAACAAATCTGCTACTGTCAATGATGCTGATAAAATGGCGCACTGCGTCGTGGATGGCGAGAAGTTCTCGGCCGAAAGTGTCGTACCCCGTTTCTACTGGTTGGAGAGTACGCGAGTAGAAACTGATAGGCTTCCGAACTCCGTCGATCGCTTGTTCCAAAGTGGCTCCAATAGCGAATTCAGAAGCAGCTGCCGTGAGTAGAAATGGTTTTTCGAAATCTGGATGCGTTAGCATTGTGGCATTTGCTAACGAGTTGATGGCAAGTCGAAGTCATTCCTCGTCTTCGGATGACCAAGCAATGATGGAATTCTTGCTAAGTCCTTTTGGTTCCGCAGGTGCCTGCACAAAGGATAAAGTTGTTTTGAAAGGCCTGGAAGAAACTTGCGATAATAGATTAGTACTCCCAGGATTTTCTGCAAATCGCTCAAAGTCCTTGGTGACTTGATATTCTTGATTGAATTCGTCCTTGACGGCAACGGTTGAATACCTTGGGCCGTGATACGATGCCCTAAGAAGTCGACGGATGAAGTTGCAATCTGCGTCTTGTCACAGTTGATCTTGAGTCCGTGGTTGGATAAGCGTGAGAGGACATTTCGTAGATGTTTCGCATGAGATTCTAGATCTGGACTGAATACCATAATGTCATCAAGATATGACATACAATAAGCAGAGTCGTCGCGAAGTATGTTGTCTATGAATCTTTGAAATGTCTGTGTAGCACACTTAAGTCCAAAAGGCATGTAAAGGTATTCGAAAAGGCCAAATGGAGTGATGACTGCAGTTTTCTCGATATCCTCTGGTGCTACCGGTATGTGATGGTACGCTTGTCTAAGGTCAAGTACTGAGAAGAAATTGTTGCCGTTGAGTTTTTCAAGTAGTGTTAATATTTGGAATAGGATATGCATCAGATTTTGTCACTGAATTTAGCTTACGGTAGTCTCCACAGGCTCTGTACGATCCGTTTGATTTAGAGACTAAGTGCAATGGTGACGCCCATGAACTTTTCGATGGTCTGATGATTCCCTCTTTCAAAAGCCTTGAGAATTCTTCTTGTGCAGCTTTCAGCTTAGCAGGAGCCAGTGGTCGCTTCTTGAGTGCAATAGGTTGTCCTTCTGTGACGATGTGATGCATTGTGTTGGAGACTCGCAGATCGGATTTGTTAAGATCGAAAAGCGATTTGTATTTTCGAAGAGCTGCTGGTATCTCTGCTGAATGATGCACTGGGGTTGGTTGAATGACCTGTAACTCCAAACGCTCGGAAGCAAGTGTCCAAAAGCTTTGTTCAAGTCCGGTGGAGGGGTCGATGATCTTTTGATTGGCAAGGTCAACAATGAGCCGAAATTTCAGAAGGAAATCAAGGCCTATTATATTATATGAGACCTTGGCAATGATGAAGTTGTGGGAAAATTCACGTCGTAGACCTATGTTGAGTGTGCGGTATTGGCAGCCATAAGTTGGTATGGGCTCGCCTGTAGCTGTTGCGAGAAGAACGCTTAGCGACATCTCGGCCATTGAATCACCTTTGAGAACTGAGACTGCCGCACCTGTGTCCACGATGTACTTTTCGCCAGTTTTGAAATCAAGGAGGTGCAGAAGTTCGTTTGGTTGTTTGGCCGGGTCATGCAAACAAGTAGGCTGGTGATAGCGACCGGCATTGTCTGTTTGGTTCTCAATGTGAAAAATTCGGCGTGGACGAAAAGAGTCGACAGGGATGTCGGATTGTAGTTGGCTACTTCCCTGTCGCGCCGTTGATGCCGTTGATGTGCAGAAAGTACGGTCTTCTACTTCCTGCGCCAGACGTTTCCCGATACTGATGCACTCTTGTGCCTGCGGTCTGTTGTCCTCTCCGTCAGCTGTAGAAATTGACACTCATTCGGAAATTCCTCGGAAAGACAAAGACAAACTTGGCAAGCATAAAAAACTTCTGGTGGTTATAACACCAGTTCTTTGGGGCATATTTATTAAATGATTGCGGAGATCTCGATCGCCGCCTACCATTATAATTTGACTTGGAAACGAATTTTGGTCGAGCATTCACATGATTTATCTCCGATTTGGTAATGGCCAATCCTTCTAGAACTTTGGCCATGTTCGCCACTGTTCTCTCTAAGGAGGAGATTCTATCATCTTGCGGGGGTGAAGAAAAGGATGATGGATTCACTTTGGGTTCCAAAACCCTATATTCTAACTCACATCTCTCAGATAAGTCATCTATAGAGAAAGTGTTGGGGAGCTGTCTGGCAAAGAGTTTTAATGTTTGGGGAAGATTGTTAATAAAAACAACCTTAGTCTCATGGTCAGAAATGTTGGTTTTATACCAAAGTTTCCGTAATTACCTCAGTATTTCGATGGGACCAAGATTTGGCATGTCTAACTGCGCATATTTGTTTATTATCTGCTCAGTTTCTGTGGGCCCAAGCAAGGATTCTACTTCGTTTTATAGACCCAAAATGGGATTGGGTAGCTTCCTAATGGCCTCAAGCTTAGGATAAATCCGTCGCTGCAATTCAGAAGGTAGTTTAGCAAAAACCTTTGACAGTTTTTTGATGACTGTCATAATCAGGAAACGGGGAGAAAGCGGAGTCTACGCGCATAAAGAATAGCTCACTATCTCCATCCCAAACAGGAACATCAATATCTAAAATTGGACCTGACATTTTAACAATCTTACGGGATCTTAAAAGCATAAATTTATAAGCAATATGAAAATGTATATATAAATGTATAAATATATAACGAAACGCTTACCCACAAACAGCTTCCACTGTTGCTTGATATTGTCCAGTACAAAAGGAAAAAACGAACAGAGGCCCCGATGGCCTTTGATGACAATGTATTATTATTTCAACACAGAACAGCGTCACTCCTTCCAAAAATTGAAATTGTCCCGTAGGGAAGACGAACAAGGGCCCGTTAGCTCTTAAGTGCCAATGAATTATTATTTTCAACAGCAAGAATAACACACTGCTTCCAAAATTTGAAATCTTCCTTTAGGGAAGACGAACACCACAAATTCACGAATATATACCCAACAGAAAAACAGGATCAGGGTAAAGAAAACGCAAATGTTAGTCGATTCATCCCAAACAAATGAAGAAGAAAGTCAATTTATTTATACCCAAAAAAAATCAGATAAATAATCAATATCCTGGCGCGGTCGCCAATTTTGTAAACGCCCCGGCTTCAAGTAAATGCCGTACGACGTTACAAACTCGGTTAAGGTGCTCTGAATAGAGATTAGTTACTGATATGGGGGCCCTTAAGAGGGCCGGGTAATGCGTTTGCTTTAAGTATTCTGCGTTGAAGATGTCCTAGAGCCTTGGGTGGACTCTGGTTGATTTGTTGTTCCCGTGGTTGAGCTGTGATCGTGTTGTGGATGGTGTCCTGCAGGTCCTGCACTCAATTGGCTCGTCTCTCCGGTATCCCGCAACAAGATGAGTAGATACTGACAGCCGACAGAGCGCACACGTGGACAACCGACAGAACGCACACGCGTGAAGCAGGTAGAAGGCAAATGCCACAACTGACTTGCATGGTAAATTACTGTGCTTAAATAGCATGCAATATGTGTACTTGCATACTATTGGTTAAACGTGGTTAGACGTGGTTAAACGGCAATTTGTTTTTTTCTCATTGGTGCAACGTAAATAAATTTGAATTTAATTTACGCAATATGTCGGCGATTGATTTGTGTCGTTACAAAACCTTATATAATGCATGGAATATAACTTTAACATATGGAAAATCTGAAGTAAATAAAAAATCCATCAAAATTCGATCGGTTTGCATCGACAATCAAAATAATAATATATTGTCACACGTTTAAGTATAACCAGTAAAGAATGAAATTAATACCTCATTGGTCTTCATAAGACATCTTGTATACTTCCTGATTTTGATCTATTTAATCATAACGTAAGCTCTACTTTATTTGTATACTTGATGCTAATATATTTGTTTATAGGCGTTCGCCAGCTGTCATCGACATCATTTAATTTCATCACTTTGTATACTTACACAATATGTAATATGATATTCAAGAAATCGAGGAATCGAAAGATGCTGTTATGGAGTTATTCGGCATGTTCAAGTTCGTTTATCATGGTTCACCATCAAATGTCAACATTTTGCTTATTTTCATTGCCATTTAATGATTGTTTAATTATTTGTTTTGTATTTTCATTAAAAATTTCATTTAGGCACCACTGTTATCATATTTTACTTAAGACTCTTAATCTGAACTATATTTAATATCCGAAAATCGCTTAATTCTCATCAATAAATTAAGCTTTTCTGCTTAGTCTGGCTTTTTGTGTTCTTCAACATCGAACTTGAAATAATTTTGATTCGAGTGGTAAAATAGATAAATTAAAATAGGTTATATATAATTCGCATTGGCTGTCACATTTAACAACTGTCTACAGAAGGAAATATTTAATGTATATAAATACAAAACGAATATTTGTTGAATATTTAAATTTCAAATAGCAATGAATAAACATTTCTTATAGTGTTTTAGCTCATTTGTCGTTATCCAACTTGTTTTCCAATCGCCAGATTCGTTTCTGTTTGAGTAAAAGCAAGATTCTGCAGGCCTAGTCACTCTAGAATGCTCCATAAAGGAACACATACCGAAATGTATTATTAAAATTCCATCTTTGAATGACTTTTAACCGTAGTCACATTTGTAAACAAAAAAATGAAATCATGCAGAACAGATTAATAATAATTGCTAACATTTATTTGAACAGAAAATGTTCCAAAAGTTCAGAAAAAAAGTTTTTTAAACACATTAATCGTTTTGGAAACCAGTGTCAGTTAAAACGTCCTAATAAAATTTTCTTTCATAGAAACGTTTTGCGGAAGCGGTAATTGATTAATGGATTGATCATAATTTTCTGAAACAACGTATTATATCCCTGTCCTCAAATTTATTCCTTGTATTCGGGGGTCCATTTCCGAAGCACTTCGTCAACGTTAAGCTCATTGCAGCAAAAAAATAGATAATTATCAAATCGAGTTGAAAATTTCGTGTACAAGTCTTCATTTATGCTCAATAGTAGACTTCGTAAACATAACTGAATTTTCATTTTATAAATTTGTATCGTGTACGCATGTCTGTGCATGTTTCTGCAATTGTATGCTCATTAAGTAGAAAGTACAGTGATCTTATGACACACACCGGAGATTCATTAGATAAGTATGCGCCATGTATTTTTTTTCGTTTTTGCTAAAAAAGTGAAATGATCCATTAAATATAATTAAACACACATGTAAAACGGCTTCAAGTAAATGCCGTACAACGTTGCAAACTCGGTTAAGGTGCTCTGAATAGAGATTAGTTACTGATATGGGGGCCCTTAAGAGGGCCTGGTAATGCGTTCTATTGATGTCTTCAGAGTTTGAAGATGTCCTAGAGCCTTGGGTGGACTCTGGTTGAGTTGTCGCTGCCGTGGTTGAGCTGTAATCGCGTTGTGGATAGCGTCCTGCAGGTTCTGCACTTAATAGGATCGTCTCTTCGGTATCCCGCAACAAGATGAGTCACGGATGTAGTTAGTTGTTGGTGAAACTATCAAATCACCAGCATAGGTATTGACAGCCGACAGAACGCACACGCGTAAAGCAGGTAGAATGCAAATGCCACAACTGACTTGCATGGTAAATTACCGTGCTTAAATAGCATGCAATATGTCTACTTGCACACTATTGGTTAAACGTGGTTAAACGGCAATTTCGCTTTTTTCTCATTGGTGCAACGTAAATAAATTTGAATTTAATTTACGCAATATGTCGGCGATTGATTTGTGTCGTTACAACACTTTCCTCTCTGAAAAAAAGGAAAAAAAATTCCTCTCTGCGAGGCTAGATAAGAAATGCATGACAGAGTTCGAACCAAGTTAAGGAAAAATATGATGAACCATAAGTGCTGGGCTTAAATATGCTTGTTGGTTGCTTCAACAATGATATGATGCTAGGTAACCACTAGGAATTGCTACACAAATTGTTAGCTCTAGTGGTCGGTCATAGCACGTGAGGCAAAATAGAGCAGTGTAAGTTTTTGGAGCCGCAGCGTGAAGATTTCGAGGTAAATCGCCCCTGAATTTGCCAGGTTTAAGTTAAAACCTAAGCAGGTCGGATCGTCGTCAATGTGTTTGTATACGAACAAAGGAGCTAGAGTACTCGACGTTGTGATCATGACATTTGTAAAGTGGCCTTTGTGCAATTGATGAAGTTGAGATATGCATTGAAAGTGGCCTGTACCATGATATGAAGCTGATCACTACTTAGTGTTGCTGCACGAAAGCGTTAGTTCCAAGTAGCTGGTCATACCAAAATAGGCAGTGTGGTGTCATGTGTCAGAAATACATTATAATGTAAAAATATATACATTAAAATCAAAGGTAACTGCATAAAAATATGTGCACGAACATTGCCTCAGAGATGGTATAATACCAAAGAACTGTTCAAAAATGCTACACAATTGTTAGCTAAGAACAGCTGGTTATGCCACGTGAGACAAATACGAAAATTAACGTAAGGTTAAAAAAATTTTATAGTTAAATGTTAATGTTTAAAAAAAATTAATTACGCGTTATACAAAGCAGGTATTGAGATTGTGGGCAGACGGAGTCTGAGACGTGTGTAGAAGGTTGAACGCTCTCAGGATCAGGTGGTTCGATAAACGGTTTCAACCTGTCTATGCTTACTGATGTCGGTGTAGCGCCTTGCATAATGATGAAGTATTTTGGCTGTCTGAGTAAAATCGGGTAAGGACCGCGATACTTGGGTTGTAGTGGTGCAACAGCATTATTGTTGCGAACGAGTACTCTCTTGCAGCTGTGGAGCTGTTGGTGAACGAAGACTGGACGAGGCGTGTGTCTCGGCTGCTGTTCGGACATGTTACCGAAATGAAGTCGAAGGCGGGTAGCTTCGTCTTGTGGGTCATCTTTTGCCGGTAGTAGACGTGGGAGCTGACTAGGCAGGCGTAGATCCATGCCATACAAGAGTTGTGACGCAGACGTTTTAATGGATTCACGAGTACGGGAACGCATGGCAAGCAGAACTAAAGGTAGTGCATCGACCCAGTTGCCATTAATGGACGAGGATGCTAAAGCTGCTTTGAGTTCCCTATGCATTCTCTCTACCATGCCATTAGCTTGGGGATGGTAGGCAGTCGTCTAGCGTAAGATGCATCCTATGTACCGCAAGGTGGTTTTGAAACGATCAGATGAGAAGCAAGTGCCTCTGTCCGTCATGACCTCATTGGGAACACCGTAATTGGATATCCATGCAGAGATAAAACCGTTAGTTACTTCGTCTGCAGAAATGGTGCCAAGAGGTAATGCCGCAGGCCACCGTGTAAATCTATCGATCATAGTTAGAAGGTAGCTGAAACCTTGAACCTTTGTCAGATGAACTATGTCGATGTGGACGATGGCTAGGCGAGAAGTAGACCGAAAATGTTGCAACTTAGAACGAGTGTGTCGTGTGATCTTGTTTTTCTGACAAATTGCACACTCTGAGACCCATCGTTTAACATTCTGCCTAAGTCTGTGACCCCAGAAACGATCTGTAAGAAGTCGCTTCCTGGGTGAGAAATTGAGTGAATTGAATCGAAAACTTTTCTCTGAAGGCTGGTCGGCAGAACTGGCTTGTTGGGCTGGTACCCGTGAAGTAAACAATTGGTAAGCCTTCCCACAGACGGCATATGAACTTGGTTGGGTGACGGGCTATTGATCTTTGAATATGAATGTCACCGCGTTGTTCAGTTCGCAGGAGAGTTGGCGTCAGTGCAGGTTCACTGAGTGCCACGGAGTTGACAGTGAAAGGTGACGGCGAAGGTGGTTGTAGAGAGACGTCTGGCCTAGACAGGGCATCTGCAATGAAGTTCTGTTTGCCCTTGACGTGAAAGACGTCAAATTGTCATTCGCTTAGACTAGAAATCTGTCTTTCCACTCTGGCAGTGTACTTGGCGATAGATGAAGTTGCGTTTCGAAGTGTGCTAACTAGTGGTGCATGATCTGTGAAAACAATAAATCTGCTACTGCTAATGATGCTGATAAAATGGCGCACTGCGTCGTGGATGGCGAGAAGTTCTCGGTCGAAAGTGTCGTACCTCGTTTCTACTGGTTGGAGAGTACGCGAGTAGAAACTGATAGGCTTCTGAACTCCGTCGATCTCTTGTTCCAAAGTGGCTCCAATAGCGAATTCAGAAGCATCTGTCGTGAGTAGAAATGGCTTTTCGAAATCTGGATGCGCTAGCATTGTGGCATTTGCTAACGAGTTGATGGCAAGTCGAAGTAATTCCTCGTCTTCGGATGACCCAGCAATGATGGAATTCTTGCTAAGTCCTTTTCGGTTCCGCAGGTGCCTGCACAAAGGATAAAGTTGTTTTGAAAGACCCGGAAGGAACTTGCGATAATAGTTTAATACTCCCAGGATTTTCTGCAAATCGCTCACAGTCCTTGGTGACTTGATATTCTTGATTGAATTCGTCTTTGACGGCAACGGTTGAATACCTTGGGCCGTGATACGATGCCCTAAGAAGTCGACGGATGAAGTTGCAATCAGCGTCTTGTCACAGTTGATCTTGAGTCCGTGGTTGGATAAGCGTGAGAGGACATTTCGTAGATGTTTCGCATGAGATTCTAGATCTGGACTGAATACCATAATGTCATCGAGATATGACATACAATAAGCAGAGTCGTCGCGAAGTATGTTGTCCATGAATCTTTGAAATGTCTGTGTAGCACACTTAAGTCCAAAAGGCATGTAAAGGTATTCGAAAAGGCCAAATGGAGTGATGACAGCAGTTTTCTCGATATCCTCTGGTGCTACCGGGATGTGATGGTAGGCTTGTCTAAGGTCAATTACTGAGAAGAAATTGTTGCCGTTGAGTTTTTCAAGTAATGTGTTGATATTTGGAATAGGATATGCATCAGATTTTGTCACTGAATTTAGCTTACGGTAGTCTCCACAGGCTCTGTACGATCCGTTTGATTTTGAGACTAAGTGCAGTGGTGACGCCCATGAACTTTTCGATGGTCTGATGATTCCCTCTTCCAAAAGCCTTGAGAATTCTTCTTGGGCAGCTTTCAGCTTAGCAGGAGCCAGTGGTCGCTTCTTGAGTGCAATAGGTTGTCCTTCTGTGACGATATGATGCATCGTGTTGGAGACTCGTAGATCGGATTTGTTAAGATCGAAAAGCGATTTGTATTTTCGAAGAGCTGCTGATATCTCTGCTGAATGATGCACTGGTATTGGCTGAATTACCTGTAACTCCAAACGCTCGGAGGCAAGTGTCCAAAAGTTTTGTTCAAGACGGGTGGACGGGTCGATGATCTTTTGATTGGCAAGATCAACAATGAGCCGAAATTTTAGAAGGAAATCAAGGCCTATTATATTATGTTAGACCTTGGCAATGATGAAGTTGTGGGAAAATTCACGTCGTAGACCTATGTTGAGTGTGCGGTATTGGCAGCCATATATTGGTATGGGCTCGCCTGTAGCTGTTGCGAGAAGAACGCCTAGCGACATCTCGGCTATTGAATCACCTTTGAGAACTGAGACTGCCGCACCTGTGTCTACGATGTACTTTTCGCCAGTTTTGAAATCAAGAAGGTGCAGAAGTTCGTTTGGCTGTTTGGCCGGGTCATGCAAACAAGTAGGCTGGTGATTGCGACCGGCATTGTCTGTTTGGTTCTCTATGTGAAAAGAGTCGACAGGGATGTCGGATTGTAGTTGGCTTCTTCCCTGTAGCGCCGTTGATGCCGTTGATGTGCAGAAAGTACGGTATTCTACTTCCTGCGCCAGACGTTTCCCGATACTGATGCACCCTTGTGCCTGCGGTCTGTTGTCCTCTCCGTCAGCTGTGGAAATTGACACTCATTCGGAAATTCTTCGAAACGACAAAGACAAACTTGGCAAGCATAAAAAACTTCTGGTGGTTATAACACCAGTTCTTTGGAGCATATTTATTAAAGGATTGCGGAGATCTCGATCGTCGCCTACCATTATAATTTGACTTGGAAAGGAATTTTGGTCGAGCATTCACTTGATTTATCTCGGATTTGGTAATGGCCAATCCTTCTAGAACTTTGACCATGTTCGCCACTGTTCTCTCTAAAGAGGAGATTCTATCATCTTGCGGGGGTGAAGAAAAGGATGATGGATTCACTTTGGGTTCCAAAACCGTATATTCTAACTCACATCTCTCAGATAAGTCATCTATAGAGAGAGTGTTGGGGAACTGTCTGGCAAAGAGTTTTAATGTTTGGGGAAGATTGTTAATAAAAACATTCCTAGTCTCATGGTCAGAAATGTTGGTTCTATACCAACGTTTCCGTAATTCCCTCAGTATTTCGATGGGGCCAAGATTTGGCATATCTAACTGCGAATATTTGTTTATTATCTGCTCAGTTTCCGTGGGTCCAAGCAAGGTTTCTACCCCGTTTGTAGGCTCAAAATGGGATTTGGTAGCTTCCTAATGGCCTAAAGCTTAGAATAAATCCGTTGCTGCAATTCAGAAGGTAGTTTAGCAAAAACCTTCGACAGTTTTTGATGACTGTCATAATCAGGAAATGGGAAGAAAGCGGAGTCTACGCGCATAAAGAATAGCTCACTATCTCCATCCCAAACAGGAACATCAATATATAAAATTGGACCTGACATTTTAACAATCTTACGGGATCTTAAAAGCATAAATTTATAAGCAATACGAAAATGTATAAATAAACTTTAACGAAACGCTTACCCACAAACAGCTTCCACAGTTGAGTGAGCGCAGAACAAAAAGTCACTGTTTCAAAAATCCGAAATTGAGTTTGACGAGTACGTACGGTGCCGTTTCGTACGTAGGAAATGTAAACAGAGGCCCCGTTGGCCTTTGATGTCAAAGTATTATAGTTATCCCCACAAATCCACGAATATATACCCAACAGATTTCCCAGAAAACCACGATCAGGGTAAAGAAAACACAAATGTCAATCTATTTATCCCAAATAGATGAAAAGGAAGTCAATTTTATTTATACCAAAAAAATCAGAACAATAATCAATATCCTGGCGCGGTCGCTAATTTTGTAAACGACCCGGCTTCAAGTAAATGCCGTACGACGTTACAAACTCGGTTAAGGTGCTCTGAATAGAGATTAGTTACCGATATGGGGGCCCTTAAGAGGGCCTGGTAATGCGTTCTCTTGAAGTCTTCAGAGTTTGAAGATTTCCTAGAGCCATGGGTGGACTCTGGTTCAGTTGTCGCTCCCGTGGTTGAGCTGTAATCGCGTTGTGGATAGTGTCCTGCAGGTTCTGCACTTAATTGGCTCGTCTCTCCGGTATACCGCAACAAGATGAGTCACGGATGTAGTTGGTTGTTGGTGAAACTATCAAATCACCAGCGTAGGTATTGACAGCCGACAGAACGCACACGCGTGAAGCAGGTAGAATGCAAATTCCACAACTGACTTGCATGGCAAATTACCGTGCTTAAATAGCATGCAATATGTCTACTTGCACACTATTGGTTAAACGTGGTTAAACGGCAATTTCGCTTTTTTCTCATTGGTGCAACGTAAATAAATTTGAATTTAATTTACGCAATATGTCGGCCATTGATTTGTGTCGTTACATGATAATAGTTATGCCACTTGCGCATCCATTTCTATTTCAAATTGATGCTCTGTCCAAAAAGTCAACGTTGCTTGGCCAAATACATATTGGGCTTGGAGCGCAGTTCCGCCTCCTACTGACGAGTTGCCAAGAAGCAAGAAATGCATGTGTACATGAAATGTTGCCATTTGCTCACGCTGACTTTGGCATATACTTCTGGTTCTATTTGAACTAATTTGTTACTAGTTACGCAATATCTAATACATAAAAGTGCAGTATAATGTTTGTGGATGCCAGTCCAGTGGATGGAAGAGTTACCATGTATTCTTAAATATTAGATTAAGTTAATGTGATTTGTTGCTAGTAAGGTACAATGCAATGGTGGTGTAATGTTTAAATTTATATACGAAGTAATTTTTGGGTCATATAAATATCTCCATATAAGTGTAGTAGTTTCTCCAATTTTTAAACATAGAATTAGGATATACGTCAAAATTAATGCAAGTCCGTTTTAAGTATAGGCTCGATATATTTTACTGATGGTGTCAGATTTCTTTTATTAAATTCTGCAGTAAATGTTGTTCGAACGTGTTGATAAATTTTTGTTTTCGACGTCCAATATATATATATATATATATATATATATATATATATATATATATATATATATATATATTACACAGTATATTTCTAATTAGGAAGAAAAAACACATTAATAACAAAGTGGATAAAGGCCATTTATTTCGTGAATACTTATCATCATTCTACAATCATACATTTAAATACATTCTAGGTTCTCAATTGATTATGCTAGTGGTAACAAATCTGACTCGCTTTTACTTCTATTTCTTGTTTTGGCTGGTTGGTAAGTGTGTATGCGTTTGTGTTTGTGTGTGCCTGTTTGCATGTAAAGGTCATACTCGCTGTATTGCAAAGTGAAGTCTGAGATGTGGTCATTATTGTTTTGATGGCTTGAGAAATAACCATCTGTGCGCATTGTTCGCTGTTACGTGTACCAGTGCTATTTTTCCGAGTGTAGTTTATCGTTTCACCTTGTTGCGCAAATGTTTGTTCTGCACATGGTAACAGCGCCAGCGTGGATTGCAGTTTTGAACGCTCATATTGTTTGGAAACTTCTGTCACCGTATGCGCCTCTGTTATTCCCTCTTCAGTTTGGTTCCAATCCGATTTAATGTTTGTTGGTTCTAGTCGAGGGCCTGTTTGGTCTTGCCTGGATACTAGTAGATTGTTGGTGAATTTTGTTATTCTTGGCCGGTCGATTAGAATATCATGTTGCTGAAAATTTTGAATATTAAGGTCAGGTGCTTGTTATTTTATATAAAGGGCTTCATAAATAAATAATAATTTTTATGATTTTGCTCTATGTAGAATTGTGAAATTGGTGGAATTGACTGGGTGCCCCGTTGCCAATATATGATCGGAAAAAGCTGATTTTCCTGACGGTGCCAAGCCTTTGTTAATCAATTTCTGTGGCAAATGTTGCTGGATTCTGTTTATCAATTGCTTCTTCGTACGTCCGATATATGTGCTATCGCACATACATGAGAATTTGTAGACTATGAATGATTTGGAGAGAATTGGCAATTGATCTTTGGCATCCAACCTCATGATTCTCTGTGTACTAAATTTCATATTAACTTTAACACTGGGAAAGTTGTCCTTAGTTATTCTATTCAGCCGCCGTGCAATTATTGAGGCTGGTACGTCACCTCTAAATGGTAAGTTTAGGAAAACCTGCTTGACGGTATCCTCTCTAGTACGAATCTGCCGTGGTCTGATGTTGACATCAATGAAACGCTCTGGGTAGTTGTTCATTAGCAATATTTTCCTGAGGTAGCCCAGTTCTTCCCCAATCTCTTGTTCAGTGCAGATCTTCCTGATTCTGTTTGCTGGGTTGTTTACTAAGTTTTTTTTGTGGGATTTTGGCACACTGCAGTTTTAGTGAATGTATTGACCGGTGAAAGTGGATTTTCTATGTATGGCCAGTGTCAAATCCCCGTTTTCTTCTCGAGTGAGTTTGATGTCAATGAAGGGAAAACTGTCGTCTTTCTCTACCTCGAGAGTGAATTTGATGTCTGGATCGGCTCCATTTGCTTGTTTGAGGATTTCGGAAGGGTCTGCTGCTTCTGAGATGAACAACAAGATATCATCTACATACCTTTTGTAGAGTGCGCACTGGTCAATTATACATTTTAGGCTCGTTTTTCCAGATGATACATGTATACATCTGCCAGGAGGGGTGCAATGCAACTTCCCATAGCTACACCATTGATCTGGCGGTAGTATATCCCTTCAAATGTAAATTGCACGTTTTTCGTACATGCTAATATGAGGTCTTTGATGTCATTGGTGTCTATAGGGAAATCAAAAAACTCATTTTTGATGAGGTCACACAAGATCTCCGTTGTCTTATCCAGTGGTATGTTTGTAAATAAGGATGAGACGTCAAGCGAGACCATTTTATTCTGTAGGATGTTCTTCCCCTTCAGTTCATTTGCTAGTTCGTTTATGATGCTCCGCATTGGTTGAAGTATTTTGCAGAGAAACTTGGCTGGTTTATGTTGTGGAGCGTTGATCATTGACATAATAGGCCGCATCGAGGGAGCTCCTGAGGCTGTCACGGCTTTATGAGTTTTTGGTTTGCCGTATAATCTTGCGGTGCTTGCTCCGACGTGTTTTGCCCTTTGTATATCCTCTATGAGGTTTGATCCAATATCGGAATCAGCCCCCGATGTTAAAACATGTTTTACCATCTTTTACGGAATTGCATTAATTCTTGATTCAATAGTTGTTGAATCATCTTTCTGTTTGATGTCTTGTTTAAATTTAGATTGATCATTTATGATATAGTTCATGGACTTTCTATAAGCACTGGCTTCAAGTATAACAATTCCTGATCCTTTGTCCACAAAAGAAACTTAGTAAGCAACCTAGCAAACAGAATCAGGAAGATCTGCTCTGAACAAGAGATTGGGGAAGAACTGGGCTACCTCAGGAAAATATTGCTAATGAACAACTACCCAGAGCGTTTCATTGATGTCAACATCAGACCACGGCAGATTCGCACTAGAGAGGATACCGTCAAGCAGGTTTTCCTAAACTTACCATTTAGAGGTGACGTACCAGCCTCAATAATTGCACGGCGGCTGAATAGAATAACTAAGGAAAACTTTCCTAGTGTTAAAGTTAATATGAAATTTAGCACACAGAGAATCATGAGGTTGGATGCCAAATATCAATTGCCAATTCTCTCCAAATCATTCATAGTCTACAAATTCCCATGTATGTGCAATAGCACATATATCGGACGTACGAAGAAGCAATTGATAAACAGAATCCAGCAACATTGATTAACAAAGGCTTGGCACTGTCAGGAAAATCAGCTATTTCCGATCATATATTGGCAACGGGGCACCCAGTCAATTCGACCAATTTCACAATTCTACATAAAGCAAAATCATAAAAATTATTATTTATTTATGAAGCCCTTTATATAAAACAACAAGCACCTGACCTTAATATTCAAAAGTTTCATCAACATGATATTCTTATCGACTGGCCAAGAATAACAAAATTCAACAACAATCTACTAGTATCCAGCCAAAAACAAACAGGCCCTCGACTAGAATCAACAAGCATACAATCGGATTGGCAACAAACTGAAGTGGAAATAACAGAGGCGCATACGATGACAGAAGTCTCCAAACAATGTGAGCGTTTAACACTGCAATCCACACTGGCGTTGTTACCATGTGAAAACGACAACTTTGCGCAACAAGGTGAAACGATCAACTATACACGGAAAAATAGCACTTGTATATGTAACAGTGAACAATGCGCACAAATGGTTAATTCTCAAGCTATCGAAAAAATAATGACCAGATTTCAGATATCACTTTGCGATACTGCGAGAATGATCTTTACATGCAAACACGCACACACACAAACACAAACGCATACACACTCACACACACAAACGCATACACACTCACCAACCAGCCAAAACAAGGTATTAAACTGCCCAACCAACAGGAGAAAATAGAACAATTAGACACATCAGGAGTATATGAAATTCCATGTAACGACTGTAACTTGATGTATGTAGGTGAAACCATGCGTCCAATTAGGGTAAGAAGAGGGGAACATAAAACCGCATGCAAGTATGGCCATGTTAATAGATCGGATCTTGCACGCCATACAGTAGAGACAGGACACTCAATTAATTGGGATGGGTGCAGACGTATATCAATTTGTGGCCGTAATCAGATCGACTAGATTGATTAGAGAATCCATAGAAATTAAATCGAGAAATGATATCATGAATGAAACAGCCGTAGAAAAATCACTAGGTCCTATTTGGAATACAGCATTAAATAATGGTAGGAAACGAAGATTGCACGAATCTGAATCAGAAACTCGCTCAAGTAAAAGAATAAGAACACTGGATTGATATTAACTTACTAGAGGTGGAGGGTGAGTAATTCAATATCTTATAATTTATTATCTGATTGTCTTATTATTTCATCATTGATTACTTGTTATCTTATTTTATCTATTATCTTACGTTCTGTTGTTAGTGTAGCGCCTTCAACAAACATTTATCTATACATGATGGCAAGGTTTATTTTAATTTAGCTAATTTTCTTTCCACTATTACTAGTATCTTCTTTATCAGGCAATTTTAATTTCTTTTACGTACCGTTTAATTTAACTTTCTACCCTATTGAAACACTTTATCCGTTTCTAATTTAATTTTGCTACCTACTAATTATTTACTCTATTCATAGTATCTTGCCCCCTCCTCACCGAAATGCCACTCGTAATTACTTCATTTAAAAAGTAAGTGTAAAATAGGTCTGACGTGTGCAGTTAGGAAATGACAGTTATCATTTTAGTTTTACTTGTATGACCGTTACACGTGCCTGTAATTACATGTAACAGATTAGCTCTCAGTTTTAAGTAAACGCTCACGCACATACACACAAACACGCTTATCCAGTGAATAGTCAGATGTTGCCAAATCGCTGTAATTTCACTGGGATGAGTGTACACGTGCATTAACTGATTACTCCTCAATTCAAAACAAACGAGAACACATACACACAGGCATGACGTACGCTTATCTAGTGAGTTGTCAGTAATTGTCATTAAATCACTGTAATCTCATTGCGAAGAGTGTATACATGTAGACATATACACAAACCAATTTAACATACACTTTCCTAACATTTTTATAAAAAAACGTTATGCTTAAGAGATCTAAAACAAGTATAAATGAGGCAGTTTAAATTAATATTTCCACTTGACATATTGATTGTCAACTAAGTGTGTGATGTGCTTGCCATTGAAAAAGACCTCCGTACCCGGAGGTCGAAATATATGGAAAAATCAGGATGACAGTGGATTCAAATATTTCGGTACGCAATCCGAAAATCAGGTAAATTATCTATTTCCTGTCGCGCAACATGTTTCTTTTAAATCTTATTTAGGTACTAAATACGGTGCTACAACAGTGAAGCTGCAAAATCGCTATCATCACATAAAAAAACAATTAGTAAGGCAAGTGGAAAATATTCGTTTCATTAAAATATGTTTAAAACATTGCGTAATTCCTAAATGTTTTAAATTTAAATTGCCATTTCATTTAAATGATAAAGGTAGATCTCTTAAACATGAACTGACTTTGAACATAATGAATACATTGATTAGCGATTTAGAAAAACGCAAATACGAACTAATCAGAGAGAAAACTAAAATAAGATCTTTGTTACTTTCCTTTTTGCACGTGGATGACTTTAAATGTATAGAGGATTTTACTGATGGCGCACGTAATAGAGAGATAAAAAAGGTTCAGGTCAGGCATGATAAAAAATTAGGAAATTTGGGCATCTATAGACAGACCATAACTAAGACGTTCCCTGCTGTAACTAATCGAGTGGTAAACCTTTCTAAAATAAATCTTAATGAGAATCAGCTAGAAATGCTTAACCGTGGTCTGAATACAGCTATCCATATTGAGAAATCACCAAAAGGTGAGATATATACTGAGGCTGTTAAAACAGCACAATTCCTCTCAGACAAAGATAAGGTTATGTTTGAAATAGACGTAGCCGCAGCTGTGTTAACGTGCGAAAATGCAAAATATAAACCAAATTACGCAGTAAATAGTCTCAGAAAAGAACTAATAGCAAACAGTGTGATATGCTTGAAAGCAGACAAAGGAGGAGCGACGGTTCTAATGAGTCAATCTGACTATAATGCTAAAATGTATGAACAACTAGACAATATAGAGGTATACACTAAAATTAATAAAGATCCTACTGATAAGCTACAAGGAGAAGTTAAATTATTGATCAATAACATGATTACTGAAGGAGAATTAGATCAAGCGCATGGTAACGCTCTCATACAAAGAGATACAGTCGCTCCTAGAGTGTACGGTTTAGTAAAGATACATAAACCAGGCAACCCTTTGAGAATTATTGTTAATGTCCAACACTCTCCAACATATAAAATGTCTAAGTTACTATGCCATAGAATATAGAAATATTCGTACTTCTTAGACCATACTTTGATGAATTCATACCATTTGGTTGAGATTGTCGATAAATGTGAGCTACATGAAAACGATAGATTGGTGAGTTTAGATGTGGTGTCAATGTACACCAATATACCAGTACCCAAAGCACTAGATTATTTTCAGCGTTTCCTGGTTGATCATCCAGTAATATTAGAAGGAAGTAAAATGACGATGAGACATGTCATGGAAATGATGGACTTATGTATGTCCTCCACTTATTTTAAATTTATGAATGAATTTTATAAACAGATTAGAGGTGTTCCAATGGGACAACCACTGTCAGTTCCGATAGCTAATATCTTCATGCATTACATGGAGAAGACCCTCTTAGATATAACGCTCCTTAATCCTAAATTGTATGTAAGATATTTGGATGATATATTAGTTATTTGGAATCACGGGGAAGATCAACTGATAAATTTCTTAAATATAGCAAATCAGGTGAGCGAGCTGAAATTTACTATTGAAAATGAATCATGTGGTGAATTACCATTTCTGGATGTCAAGTTAATTAGAAATGGTACAAAACTAGAACGGGATGTCTATAGGAAGGATACTTACTCAGGTATCCTTCTTAATTTCAATTCAAATCACCCATATAGAATGAAAATCGGTATCTTAAAATCGATGATAATAAGAAGCTTAAGATTAACAGATAAAAAGCATAGGGAGATTGAATTAGGTAGACTGCGAGAAATATTCAGTGCTAATGGGTATCCTCTAAAGTTAATTGAAGCCACTATAATGAGCATTATAAGTAAATTTAATCATGACTGGAAGTACGTGAAATCAAATAAAACAAAAGATGATCGGAGGGTAATGGTAATACCTGATTCTAAACTAAGTAGGAAAATCAAAATGATAGCATCCAAATACAATATACGTACTATTTTAAAACAGACCGTTACCCTAGGTATTAAACTGCCCAACCAAAAGGAGAAAATAGAACAATTAGACACATCAGGAGTATATGAAATTCCATGTAACGACTGTAACTTGATGTATGTAGGTGAAACCATGCGTCCAATTAGGGTAAGAAGAGGGGAACATAAAACCGCATGCAAGTATGGCCATGTTAATAGATCGGATCTTGCACGCCATACAGTAGAGACAGGACATTCAATTAATTGGGATGGGTGTAGACGTATATCAATTTGTGGCCGTAATAGATCGACTAGATTGATTAGAGAATCCATAGAAATTAAATCGAGAAATGATATCATGAATGAAACAGCCGTAGAAAAATCACTAGGTCCTATTTGGAATACAGTATTAAATAATGGTAGGAAACGAAGATTGCACGAATCTGAATCAGAAACTCGCTCAAGTAAAAGAATAAGAACACTGGATTGATATTAACTTCTAGAGGTGGAGGGTGAGTAATTCAATATCTTATAATTTATTATCTGATTGTCTTATATTTCATCCTTGTTTACTTGTTATCTTATTTATCTATTATCTTACGTTCTGTTGTTAGTGTAGCGCCTTTAACAAACATTTATCTATACATGATGGCAAGGTTTATTTTTATTTTATTTATTGTTCTTTTTTAAAAAAAGCCAAATTTTCTTTGCACTATTACTAGTATCTTCTTTATCAGGCAATTTTAATTTCTTTTACGTACCGTTTAATTTAACTTTCTACCCTATTGAAACACTTTATCCGTTTCTAATTTAATTTTGCTACCTATTAATTATTTACTCTATTCATAG
Source organism: Eudiplozoon nipponicum (assembly GCA_029291075.1). Taxonomy (NCBI): domain Eukaryota; kingdom Metazoa; phylum Platyhelminthes; class Monogenea; order Mazocraeidea; family Diplozoidae; genus Eudiplozoon; species Eudiplozoon nipponicum. The sequence continues at coordinate 3,148 of JAQBSW010002777.1, read as the reverse complement.
TATCTTGCCCCCTCCTCACCGAAATGCCACTCGTAATTACTTCATTTAGAAAAGTAAGTGTAAAATAGGTCTGACGTGTGCAGTTAGGAAATGACAGTTATCATTTTAGTTTTACTTGTATGACCGTTACACGTGCCTGTAATTACATGTAACAGATTAGCTCTCAGTTTTAAGTAAACGCTCACGCACATACACACAAACACGCTTATCCAGTGAATAGTCAGATGTTGCCAAATCGCTGTAATTTCACTGGGATGAGTGTACACGTGCATTAACTGATTACTCCTCAATCCTTAAATAAACGAGAACACATACACACGCCATGATGTACGTTGCCCAACAGTTTAGTGAGCTTCGAAGTAAATCATCCCATTGTATTTAACCAGTCATCGAACAACATAACAAAACTACCGCCAGCTGCAACGCACTGACGCGTTTCGACCTTCCATGATCATCATCAGAGTACGACGGCAAACTGACTGTCGAGGATCAAACCGCATTGAATATATATTGAAATCAAATTTAGATATACGGCTCTCACCTCTAGCAGTCTTGCATACATTGAACTTGACTGGAAATGTATTGTCTATGTATGTATATGTGGTGAAAGCTGCAAAAAATTGATGTTCGTGACTGCATACAAATTGTGCAGCCAAAATTTCCAGTCAAGTTCAATGTATGCAAGACTGCTAGGGGTGAGAGCTGTATACCTAAATTTGATTTCAATATATATTCAATGCGGTTTGATCCTCGATAGTCAGTTTGCCGTCGTACTCTGATGATGATCATGGAAGGTCGAAACGCGTCAGTGCGTTGCGGCTGGCGGTAGTTTTGTTATGTTGTTCGAAGACTGGTTAAATACAATGGGTTCGGTGTTTACTTCAAGCTCGCAAACTTGATTTAAAGCATTGTTACCACCACCCGCGCAATCAATTATTGTTAAATTGTATTGTCTATATATGTATATGTGGCGAAAGCTGCAAACAGTTAATGTTCGTGACTGCATAGAAATTGTGCAGCCGACATTTCCAGTCAAGTTCAATGTATGCAAGACTGCTAGATGTGAGAGCCGTATATCTAAATTTGATTTCCATATATATTCAATGCGGTTTGATCCTCGATAGTCAGTTTGCCGTCGTACTCTGATGATGATCATGGAAGGTCGAAACGCGTCAGTGCGTTGCGGCTGGCGGTAGTTTTGTTATGTTGTTCGAAGACTGGTTAAATACAATGGGGTTGGTGTTTACTTCAAGCTCGCAAACTTGATTTAAAGCATTGTTACCACCACCCGCGCAATCAATTATTGTTAAATTGTATTGTCTATATATGTATATGTGGCGAAAGCTGCAAACAGTTAATGTTCGTGACTGCATAGAAATTGTGCAGCCGACATTTCCAGTCAAGTTCAATGTATGCAAGACTGCTAGAGGTGAGAGCCGCATATCTAAATTTGATTTCCATATATATTAAATGCGGTTTGATCCTCGATAGTCAGTTTGCCGTCGTACTCTGATGATGATCATGGAAGGTCGAAACGCGTCAGTGCGTTGCGGCTGGCGGTAGTTTTGTTATGTTGTTCGAAGACTGGTTAAATACAATGGGGTCGGTGTTTACTTCAAGCTCGCAAACTTGATTTAAAGCATTGTTACCACCACCCGCGCAATCAATTATTGTTAAATTGTACGCTTATCTAGTGAGTTGTCAGTAATTGTCATTAAATCACTGTAATCTCATTGCGAAGAGTGTATACATGTAGACATATACACAAACCAATTTAACATACACTTTCCTAACATTTTTTTATAAAAAACGTTATGCTTAAGAGATCTAAAAACAAGTATAAATGAGGCAGTTTAAATTAATATTTCCACTTGACATATTGATTGTCAACTAAGTGTGTGATGTGTTTGCCATTGAAAAAGACCTCCGTACCCGGAGGTCGAAATATATGGAAAAATGAGGATGACAGTGGATTCAAATATTTCGGTACGCAATCCGAAAATCAGGTAAAAAACAAGAAACAGCAGTAAAAACGAGTCAGATTTGTTACCACTAGCATAATCAATTGAAAACCCAAAATGTATAAATATGTATGATTGTATAAGAGATGATTAGTATTCACGAAATAAATGGCCTTTATCCACTTTGTTATTTGTGTTTTCCTAATTATAAGAATACTGTGTTAAATTAAAAAGGAATGGACATTATAAATATATATATATATATATATATATATATATATGATATTCTATATTATATATAGTGTATACACGTAGTGTATATATATAGATATATATAGATATATATGAAGGATATATAGATATTTATAAAAGATGTGGGAAGAACCCACATGGTTGCTTATATGCTTATCTATATATACATAATATATAGCCTGTGGAATTATATGGATGTTTTTTATAAGAAGTGAGTATATATATAATTATGAATAAGTAAATAAATATAAAATTTATTATATAGGTATATCCGACACAGATATTTTAATGGAGAAACTAATTTATATAGGATATGAGTATTAATGTGTATTTGGCTGAGAGACGATTTCGTTAGTGTAAACTCCGTATTCGGTCTTGTCAAAACGATAGAATAATACTCTATAGACTTTCAACAGTTTTTTTAAATCTCTCTGTCTTTAGCCGATTGCAAGCAGGATGGGATTAGGTGAGGATTACTGCAATATTGAAATCAAAATTTGTTGATCTTTCTATGCGTCCGGAACAGCAATTAAAATATAGATATCAGTGATAGGCGTGTATGTCAATACATTAAGTGTGCTTATAGTTATTCAATAAATGTCACTTTAGTAAAATACACATGTTTATAGGTAAAAGATGTATTTGTTGTCTCAGTGCTGTCCTTTTTGTTTCGGATTTGACCGCATTTTGCTTGTGCGGGACAATTGGTAGCACTCATAGGTCGGTAAAATCTTGAACTTCCTTCATATTCAGATGATGTAATTTTTGGCCTCAATTGATGGGTTCTCACTTGTCCCTTCTTCTTTAAGCCTTCAATTAGCTGATTGTCTGAAAATGACGTTGGATCAAGATTTTCCATTGTTCTTTGCCCAATATTTCGAGACTTCATTTCCAGTCTCATCTTCAGGGTTGACACAATACGCACAGGAATAAAA
>JAQBSW010002776.1:55000-95975 GCA_029291075.1 Eudiplozoon nipponicum | reverse complement strand
ATGTTAGTAGCATGTACCTTTTCGGTACAATAATGTTGGTATCGGTTACTAACACAATAGCCATAGTGTTAGCATCCTTTACAGACTCGGTATATATATATTATATAGTGTGAGTTAGCGTTGAAGTCGCATTGTTGTAGACTTTATATGATGTTAGCTTCACTATTGCAGGTTTACACATTCGTCTAGGAGATTGTACCGTCCTATTATTCCACATTCTTCTACCAAATATATATGGTGGTTAAAGGGCGTAATACCGGCTCCTACTGATGAGTCGCCAGTAAGCACGAAACGAATGTGCATGAGATTATACTTTCCGTTCATGCTGCCTTTGGTTTATCCTTCTGGACACAACTGAACTAATTTGTTACTAGGTTCGCAACACCTAATACATACTTGCATATACATTAATTCTTCGCAACAAACAGTATTTTACTGTTATTCTGGTTTTACACAATATTTCTCTTATATGTGATTTTACTAACGATCTCTGTTTGTTTCAAGAAATTTCAGTTGAGATTTCTTGAACTGCAAATTTAATTGTAATTAATAGGGTTTTATTAAATATTAAAATACACCCGCATGCAATACGCCGATAACAAGCAGTAGATTTATGTGGCAACGATCAAAGCCAAGATTTATATAATTTTGTGCATAAACAACTCTGCTAAGACATTCTGGATTTATATCTTCTTTTCTTTTTTAATCATTAACATAAAAGTGATTAACGATTCAGCCAAGACATTCTGGATTTAAATATTTTGAATAATTTCTCATTCACGCAAATATGTCAATTCTGCCAAGACATTCTGGAATTATTTACTGTGTTGATTGTGACTACTTTTATACGAGGCAATCAATTGTATTGACAATATATTATTTTGATGCTGTCTAGAGCACGAAATATTTGGATTAACAGTGAATTTAATTTTGCTTTGCAACATTGTGTTCAATAAAAGTATGATGCTTTGATTAAGCCTTCTCACATCACCCATCGGAAAAAGGTCGGGGACTAATCATAAGCACAGATCTCAATATTAGCTACCAGGCATATCTAGGAATGGCATTGCATCACTAAATAGAGAGCTACCTCGCAAAATCTCTTACAATAACTACAAAACCTCCTACAACAGAGCAATTATCAGGTAGACTTAAGCAATGTAGTTTGAAAGATAGATCTGAGGAATTTAAGTATTCCAGATTAGATGATCATACCGCATATGTGGATTATCCGAACATGGCATCTCAGAGGCTCCCTTATGGTAGTGACCAAAGAGCCTCTACAGTATTTAATTATGTTTATTTTCATGATGATATGATTGATAATGTGTTTGAGAAACAAGGATTTAGGCATAACTATTCCGTGTACAGCTTCTGTTAAAAGATATATGCATAATATTACATTTGAATTGTGTCTTGATATATCCAATTATTGAGTCAGATTATAGGGGTATTTTGCGGGGTTGGTATCTAGTTCGTGAATTTTATACCCGTCCTACATATCAATGGTGGCTATTATTACCACCCGTGCGCCTAATCAGTTTCTGATCCTTTTCGGATGGTTGATATGAGAAAGCCGAAACTTGGTTTCATACATACATTAGATATAATGTTGCAAATAGAAATGTAATTCTTAGTTAGTCCAAATTGAATATATGTTGGTCAGCTGCAAAAACAGATTTTTATGCAAAATAGGCCTTAAACACCATTCACAGTTAAACTAAATTGTCCGTCTCCTAGACGGCAAAGATTAAAATGATTTATGTTTATAAAGAAAAATGTTTTGCACACAAGTAGTTATTCTTACACAAATGTCTGTATTGGAATGAATATAGTCAAATGATTGAAAATACATGATAATATGAACATAGTAAAATGATTTATGTTTATAAAGGAAAATGTTCTGTATAATCCGTATAAAGTCTTCAATGACAAAAACTCACGAATATTTAATTCATCGCTTGCTATAATTTAATTCATGTCATTATTGTAATCTATTATTCTCTGAAATTCGGAATGGCACAGTTAACTGATAACAGTAAAATTGTTAATAATCCAACTGAGCGAAATAAATTCACTGTGACACAATAGTCCGCCGCCTGATCCTCGCGGATCGCGCGCGGTTCTGTTTATTTAATAAAAACACTATTAATTACAAATAAAATTGCAGTTTAAGAAATATCGATTAAAACTGCTTGAAACTAACATAGATTGTTCCTAAAATCACAGTTAAGAGAAATATTGTATAAGAACAGATTTAGATTATTTGACCTTAAAGAGCACTGTATCGAACATCGTTGGTTTGTAACACGGAGCTGCGTGTTACAAGATAATGTCGTAGAAAAAGCTTTTATTATTTGTATCATAATAAACTTATTTTCATAAAAAATATTGTTTTTTGTCTATATTATAATATTTCATTAAAATTTGCTATAGCGTACACAATGATATAACTGCAGGATGTTAACGTGATGATAATGCCTATAATAAAATTATCCAGACTTATTTATTTATATGTGACTTAATGGATATGTTTATGTGATGTGAAGTCTTTTATCTATTGTATATTTTCATAGATTGTAGTATATTTGATGGAACATGAGTGGTTTGAATCCAAATTAAGATATTGCATTATATACTATTTAATTCGAATTGTTATTGAATAATTATATGCTATGAAACTAGGCCTTTGTGGCCCTATAGTTGAAAAGATTGAGGCCTTATTCAGAAGAAGGATTATATAAGTGAGTATAATAGGGGCTAGCATATTTTTATTTAAAGACAGCTAAGATATTGAAATAATGTAAAATTTTTTCAATAGAATAAAACAGTTCATGTTAAAGTCTTTCCATGAGTTATGTTACAACCAACGTTATCCTGCTACGTTATTATACCACGAAATGTATTTTCATACTCTAAACTCATAAAATAATAAAGATCAAATATTTTACCAAGCTCAGTAAATAACAATATTTAAAACATCTTAGTAGGTCTTTCTCTAAGCTCTTTATGCAATTGATAGTAGGTGTTTTTCAAATTTTCGAAATAGATAATTTTTTCAGCATGCTTCCTCACAAAATGGGGAGTGATCATCGATTTTCCAGATCTAGTTCCAACCCCATCAATTATCTTTATTGGTGTCATATAGACAATTTTTCACTGATTTAATTGGAATACATTTATACTGTTGCACACTCTTCCTAACCATAACGTTTGCAGTGAAAATCTTCAATCTACTGTCAAATATGGTGCAGGAGGCCAGACAAATATATTTCAAAACTTTTCTTTTTACATTACCTATCCTGTTAGACAACCAAATTTTTATCTGATTCCAGTTATCGACTGCATATTTAAGGCTCAACCTAATCCAAAAAATGTATTTGTAATTGTACATCATTCGATAATATGTTCCTCTACATGATCGCCCACCTTTTCTAAGTGCAGCCAAAAATTATTTTAATATGTCTGTCGAAAAAATGTACACTGAAGGGTTCTGCCTAAATCATTGACTTCCTGATGAAGTTTGATCTCAACAACATAAATAATAGCAGAGGCGTGAAAATAAATATTGTCAAATTCAGTCCTATTAAAGATATTCAACACTCGTGTTTTTAATTATTATTCCTCAATATTATTATAAATAAGTACATATTTAGAACATATGTATCTAGTTTTATGTTATTAAAGAAATTAATAATAATTGATAAATTGGAATTATGATGTTTAGGTCAGCAGCAAATTTTAAATTCGACCATTATAAACCTTGTTCCGTAAATTTGCATATATGATTTTAAATAGAATTGATCCAAAGCTTGATCATATGCGAATTTCAAGTTTTGACTATTGCTTATTTGGATCAAATATTACTTACTTGACTACTCATGCGTCTCTTATATAATCAATGCCTAAATATTCTAAAGATAATTTGATTAATATCCAATGAACTTATCAGAAATCACAATAACATTAAATTGTATAGAATCGAAGAATTTTAAGATATCAAGAAATACTATTAATGCAAAAATGTTATTCTCATCTAGCATTTTAACATAATTCCACATAGATTAAATGATCGTAAATGCTGACCTGTTTCCCAAAACCACGCGCTTTGATAAATACCACAAGACAGCCTTTCTTATACCAGATTCGGGTATTCAATGTAACTGGAAAGATCACAAAATTTAGAACAAATAAATTCCTCATCACCTTTTCTTAGGCTAATTTTCCCAAGGCATTCAATCAACTGATCTAGATCCTCACACATAATATTAAAATAAGATCTATTACAAACAATTTATTACAATAAAGTGCGAATGCTCGCCGCCTCACTGATTGCCACTGTAAAGCTGTATAAAACTGAAGACCTAGAAACCAGAGAACCTAGACAGTTAACCTGTAACGAATTTGAGATCCTTCCCTTGATATCAATAAAAAAAATTATTTGTGGTTAATCTAATAATTTATTGTCAAAATTCAGTGTAGACAATTTGATATACAGGAAATCATCATCATCATCATCATCATCATCATCATCATCATCATCATCATCATCACCATCATCATAATCATCATCATCATCATCATGCACAACCATACAAAAGCCAAAATTGACTAACCATAAGAAACGGACATTGTAATTCCTATTGTTCAAGGTTAACTGGAGACTTTAAAAGAACACTAGGTCACGCACTCCTAGTGAGGATGGTTTCTGTTCGGAGTTTTCTTTCTCCTCATGTGTGTTGTGCTTGCCTCATGGGTGATGCGATTACAGAAAATCAGACATGTATATATCAGAACAAAGGAACGGCGTACATATTCTAAGAAGATCTCTGGAAGACAGCCTTCCTTATACCAGATTCGAGTATTCAATGTAACTGGAATGATCCCTGAATTTAGAACGAATAAATTCCTCATCACCTTCTCTTAGGCTAATTTTCCCAGGTCATTCAGTCAACTGATCTGGGTTCTCCCACATAATGTTGTTATCCATTATATTAAAATAAGATTAATTACCGTATTGAAATTTGAATTTGATTTTGGCAGTATGTTGTCTCACATAAAGTATAATTTATGTGAGACTATAAGAGGTGAAATCCGCATATCTAATTTTACTTTATATATATATATATATATATATATATATATATATATATATATATATATATATATATGTGAATATATATATATATATATATATTCATTGCAGTTTTATCCTCGTTAGTCAGTTTATCGTCTTACTCTGATGATTATCATCGAAGATCCGAACGTGTCAGTTTGTCATAGGTTTACGATGTGAATTTTCTTAAAACTTCATCGTCGCCAAGGTCTCGCAGTTTCATATCATAGTTTAGGAAATCATTATTCATACCGCAATTTTATCAGTTACACACTATACATATTCACTAATAAATAACATGGACAACAACTTCGAGCACACACTAGCTCTTTAATCTATTGCACTCTCAATGACAGTGATCAAGTCTGCCCAAGGAACAAACTTCAAACTGGCAATAACAATTGCAACCAACTGCAACTTGCACACGGCGGGTCTCAAAACTTCTTAATATTGCTCCATTTTGCTTCACGCAGTATGACTCACTACTACGGCTAACAATTGTTTAGCAATAACTAGTGGTTATTTGGAATCATATCATTATTGAAGCAATTAACGAGTATGCACCAGTTCAGTAAGAGCACATTACGATATATTTTTGGTTAACCTGGAGTAGTATATTAACCAGTTTTTCAACTGGGTTCAAACTATGCCCAACTAAACTAATCATTTCTCGCCAGAAGGACGCTTTTCGTTTTCCATTTTTTTCTCATAGAGAAATGTAGCAAAGTACGTTTAGATCGAGAAAGCACCAATAGGACTATCTAGGGCTGACATGAATTCAACAGAAACTCCTCGCATAAATGCATTTATTATGATGGAGCAGTCAGCACAATGATGGAAACAGCCTTCAAGTTGCAGAAGTGAAATTGAAATAATAAATATTTGTGTTTCTGTTCTACTAAATGGATCCGGTTTATACGAGAAAAATCAAAATTAATAATTTATTAAAAATAAAACATTTGAGTTAGGCTAAACAATTTGGCTTCTGACGGATTGGAAAACTTATTATGAGTATTACCTGTACAAATGAACAACTTGACTGCGGAGATAGATATAAATAAATATCGGCTGAATGACACACTAGCAATAAATTCTGAGGAATTACGTATACACGACCCAACCAGTATAGGTGCAGTCAACAATAGTGACCACATCTAATAGAAAGCAGGCAGAAGTTTGCAGGTGTTGTCATCCAAATCGACGAGGTTTTTTCGACCGTCGTCAGAATTTGAGCCAATGCTTGCCCCCTTGGATGTAAAAAGGCCACCGTTGTGGTTGTAAAATGCTTCAGTCCCAGTTCAAGCCCAAGAATTTTCATTAGAAGAAACTATTTTGTGTGTGGCTGTCAAGGATTTAGTTAACCGGACAGTTCCAGTCCAGTTAAAATTTCCTGTCAACCTGACGTATGAATAATTTAAAGGAGAATTGTTGGATCACTTCCGAACAAAACAACTACCGGATGATCTGCCCCTTGAGACCATGTCACACATCAAGCGGTAGTTGTCTAAGATTAGTGAGTCGTTGCCCTGGTTGCAACAGTATGAGTCCATCGTTTTTGTGCTGCTAGATCCTACCAGATATGGCGCAATATCAAGTACCCAGTGAGGCCTGGAATAAAGAACTCAGGCTCTTCAAAATTTGGCCATGATGACCAAGGAATTGGCATCTGCCACTCAACGCATGGGTGCCGTTAATCATCCGAAAGAGAAACATAACATACTGTAATTCTTTGTGGCATAATCAGCAAGACCTGGACAGACGGTGACAGCCAGTGGCTGAAATGCAAGGTTAATAGATAAAGACACCAACTTTGTCGAATACATCGCTTAAGGAGTAGTAGATTCAGTATAGTACTCCCAGAGAACGGCCAGTTCAATGAGGTAAATTCGTTCCACCAACTCACCAATAAGGGTGGTCTAGTTCATGCCCGAAAAATAAATCCTTTGGAAGCTCAGATTAGTAGATCGTGAGAAGACCAGCAGAACAACCTGAAATGTGTTCAAAATCAGATGGCCTTCGAAGAAATATACGTATGAGCATCGTTGCGGCTGGTAGTAGTTTTGTTATGTTTTTCGACGACTGGTTAAATATAATTGGATTGTTGTCTACTTGAAGCGCGAAAACTTGATTTAAAGAATTGTTAAAACACCACCCGCGCAATCAATTATTGTCAATTTGTATTGCCTATATATGTATATGTGGCGAAAGCTGCAAACAGTTAATGTTCGTGACTGCATAGAAATAGTGCAGCCGACATTTCCAGTCAAGTTCAATGAATGCGAGATTGCTAGAAGTGAGAGCAGCATATATAAATTTGATTTCTACATATATACAATGAGGTTTAATCCTCGATAGTCAGTTTGCTGTCGTACTCTGACGATGATCATGGTAGGTCGAAACGCAACAGTGCTTTGCGTCCGGCAGTAGTTTTGTTATGTTGTTCGACGACTGGTTAAACACAATGCGATTGGTGTTTACTTAAAGGTCGCAAACTTGATATAAGAATTGAGCCTGTTAATTGGTATGCTTAATTTGTATAGACCATATCTCTCAGAGATGTCGGTTACTCAAGAACCCTTGTCAAACTACTCCTTTCAAATCTTTTACATTTATGGTTTATCCTTCACTTACAAGTAATCTATTTTATTCATAAGATCTCAAGTTGCTTTTCGTTGTAAAATATTGCTCATTCGAGTCACCCATACACCGTGCGCGATAGCAACTCTTCAATTCAATCCAACTAGACTCCCAATATATTTAACAAAATCAATCTCTTATCCAAAGCCACAAGTGTATTTAACACCCGTATACGGAAACTAAACACCTATTACAGCACGAGTTTAAGAAGGCGGTTCACTAACACATTACGAAATTCTTATGCGAAAACACTGATTGGAAGCGCAACTGGTTTCTTCTTCACCCGTAATACCATTTTTATGATGCTATATCTCCAGACTTTACAAAGGTTTAGGAGCATTAAGTTTCTTCCTAATTAGCAAATTTTCACGAAGAAATTTCACGGTGAATTTCTGAAGCTCGTTCTTCCTCGCATTTCAACAATCTTAATTTAGTTCAACTGAAGGCAGTAAATCCTGCACACTTCTTTGATATTTTGACTCTTCACAAGCTTTACTATATTTCACTATTTTTTTATGCGTACGTTCCGGAAACTCAAAAATTACGACGGAAACATCCGACGGTCGATTGAGATTTTGACACTTTACAAACCTTAGTCTAGTCGGCACTTACCAAGTCAATTGAAATCTTTTTCTACTCGGGAGGAACTAACACAGCTGACAAAAGAACTTCTCTTTTACAGCTTCAATCAGCCTAATCGATAAAAATTTTGCTTTTATGTATTAGGTGTTGCGAACCTAGTAACAAATTAGTTCAGTTGGGACCAGAGAGATAAACCAAGACAGCATGAACGTAAAGTACAATCTCATGCATATTTATTTTGTGCTAACTGGTGACTCATCATTAGCAGCCGGAATTACGCACTTCAACTATTATGTATTTGTATGAGGAATGTTCGATAATAGGACGGTACAATCTACTAGACGAATGTGTTAACCTGCAATAGTGAAGCTAACATCATATAAAGTTTACGACGATGCGACTTTAACGCTAACTCACACTATATGACACATATACCGAGTCTGTAAAGGATACTAACACAATGGCTTTTGTGTTAGTAACCGAAACCAACATTATTGTACCGAGAAGGTACATGATACTAACACTATGGTTTCCGAGTCGGTACGTGATACCAACCTGATGGATATCAATTTATGCTAAAATTCACCGAAATTGAGATTGACAACAATTTCTGAACACCTGTTACTCCAGTAAATCCATACACTCCGGCCTTGATGAATATCAGGTATCACATTTCGCAGTAATCATGACATCATTCAATTCAATATATTACAGTTAAATAATGTTTGTTGTGAAGAGCTAATATATTTGCAAGTATGTATTAGGTGTTGCTAACCTAGTAACAAATTAGTTCAGTTGTGACCAGAAGGAAAAACCGAAGGCAGCCTGAATGGAAAGTATAATCTCATGCACATTCGTTTCGAGCTTACTGGCGACTCATCAGTAGGAGCCGGTATTACGCCCTTTAACCACTATATATTTGGTCGAAGTTTGTGGGATAATAGGACGGTACAATCTCCTGGACGAATGTGTAAACCTGCAGTAGTGAAGCTAACATTATATAAAGTCTCAACAATGCGACTACTACGCTAACTCACTCTATATAATATATATACCGAGTCTGTAATGGATACTATCACTATGACTAATGCGTTAGTAATCGATACCAACATTATTGTACCGAAAAGGTACATGGTACTAACACAATGGATTCCGAGTCGATGCATGTTACCAACATGATGGATATCAATATATGCTATAGTTCACCGAAATTGAGAATTGCAACTATTTCTGAACACCTGGTACTCCAGTAAATCCATGCACTCTGGCCTTGATTGATATCAGTTATCATATTTCGCGGTAAGCATGATATCATTGAATTCAATATATAACAGTTACATACTACTAAATCTCCTTATTTCATTTTAGCTACCTATCAGAAATTCGAAACTTTTGACGGAGAAATCTGACGGTCAATGTCTGAAGCTCGTTTTTCCTCGCTTTTCAACAATCTTAATTTTGTTCAACTGAAGGCAGTAAATACTGCACACGTCTTTGATGTTTTGACTCTTTACAAGCTTTAATATAGTCGACTCTATACTTTTCAAACCTACGTTTCGGAAACTTAAAAATTACGACGGAAACATCCGACGGTCGATTGAGATTTTGACATTTCCCAAACCCTCATCTAGTCGACTCTTACCTAGTCAATTGCAATTTATTTATACTCCAGAGAAGCTAACACGAAGCTGATAAAAGCACATCTCTTTTATATATTCAATCAGCCTTATTGTTAAATATGTTGCTTGTTACTAGTTAATTAAACTATAAATATACTCACTTTCGAATTGCAACTTGACCTTCTCTACTGTTGGGCCAGATGGCATTTTTTCAAATAATTTTTTTTCATAATGTATTATTAGCTCCAAGTAAATGCCGTACGACGTTACAAGAAGAAGAACAGACGGGAAATTCATTAAATCAAGTTTGCGAGCTTAAAGTATACACCAATCCTATTGTATTTAACCAGTCGTCGAACAACATAACAAAACTACCGCCAGCCGCAACGCACTGACGCGTTTCGACCTTCCATGATCATCATCAGATTACGACGGCAAACTGACTATCGAGGATCAAACCGCATCCGAATATATATGGAAATGAAATTTAGATATGCGGCTCTCATCTCTAGCAGTCTCGCATACATTGAACTTGACTTAAAATGTCGGCTGCACAATTTCTATACAATCACGAACATTAACTGTTTGCAGCTTTCGCCACATATTCTTATATAGGCAATACAATTTAAACAATAATTGATTGCGCGTGTTGTGGAAACAATTATTTAAATCAAGTTTGGGAGCTTGAAGTAAACACCAATCCCATTGTATTTAACCAGTCGTCGAACAACATAACAAAATTGCCGCCAGCCGCAACGCACTGACGCGTTTCGACCGTCCATGATCATAATCAGAGTACGACAGCAAACTGACTATCGAGGATCGAACCGCATTGAATATATATGGAAATCAAATTTAGACAGGAAATGTTCTGAGAACAGATACTGCGGGTGGCCTTTAACAGGGCCCGAAAAGCGACACACAATCACCCGTAGCGAGCAGAGAAGAAGTGTCGAGTGCATGGCATGGTTATTTCATAGTGCATATATATATATATATATATATATATATATATATATATATATATATATATATATATATATATATATATAATTAATTGCCGACATATTGCGTAAATTAAATTCAATTTTATTTACGTTGCACGAATGAGAAAAAGCGAACTTGCTGTTTAACCAATAGTGTGCAAGTAGACATATATTTCTCTGACATGGTATTTAAGCACAGCAATTTACCATGCAAGTCAGTTGTCGCATTGGCATTCTGCTTTGCGTTACGCGTGTGCGTTCTGTCGGCTGTCAATACCTACGCTGGTGATTTGATTTGTTTCACCAACAATTGGCAACATCCGTGACTCATCTTGTTGCGGTACAACCAGCGAGACGAGCCAATTAATGCAGAACTTCAACGAAGATTCCACATCGAGATTACAACGCAACAACAGAAGGAACCACAGCCAGAGTCAACCCAAGGCTCTAGGATATCTGCACACAGAAGAAACATCTTCGGCATTTGCCGGAGAACGCATGACCGGCCCTGTTAAGGGCCCCCTATCATAGCAATAACTCTATATCCATAGCACCTTAACCGAGTTTGTAACGTCGTACGGCATTTACTTGAAGCCGGGGCGTTTACAATATATTTAGTTATTTATTTATTTATGTCCAGTTTCGCAGCATTAGTCTACAGCAATTTTGCTTGTTTAAATTGGTACCACGTATTGAAACTTGAACTTCATTTTGGCAGTATATATTATTAAACAGAAATTGATTAATTTTTATATTGGCTTTTAATGAAGTTCACACTTGTAAAAAGCAGCAGGTTGTTTTAGATTCGTCTTTCTAATCTGGTTTTGTAATCTACATGCGACTGGATTGCATAAGCTAGATGTGCCAACTAACTGTCCTTTATGCTTTAAAACGCCCAGGCTTCAAGTAGATGCCGTACGAAGTCACAAAGTCAGTTAGGTGCCAAAATGGCTGAGATTAGTAATGTTGGGGCCCTTATTAGGGCCGGAAGTGCGTTCTCCACCAAATGCCGAGAAAGTTTCCTACTGAAGAAGTGTCTAGAAATACTCCTAGACACTGGTTGACTGGCTGCTGATCCTGCTGTTGTGGCGTTGACATCAGTGGCGAGAGACTGTGTGAAGGCTGAGCATTTTTATCATTGAAGATCTGCAACAACACGGTGGTAACTGGCACACGTGAAGGTCCAATAGGTAGATGTTGCTCCGTCTCACTAGTTGTGCAGCAACAAAATTGGCGTGACTGAAATTGACAGTGTTTGTGAAGCAAATCCAGAAGTCAGCGTAGTTGAAAAGTCAGTATGACAGGAGTCAGCACGCACACGTAGGGCACAGCAGAAGGCAAACGTGAACACTGACTGGCATGGTAAATTTACTGTTCTTAAATAGCCTGAAAACAAAAGCTCGCTCACCATTGGTTAACGTCAAATTTTGCTTGTTTTAATTGCTGCCACGTAAATTGAATTTTTATTTCATTTACACTATATGTCGGCGAATTGTTCTTGAGCCGTTACATCACTTTCCTCTCTGAAAAAAGAAAAACATTCCTCCTGGCGAGGCTTGATAAGAAATGTAGGACAGAGTTCGAACCAAGTTAAGCAACTGGTTATTATTCTGACAATAGCTATAAAAAATATGTCGTAAATGCTGGGCTGGTGTATGTTTGTTCGTTGCTTCAACCATATTATGATGCCAAATAACCACTAGGAATTACTACAAAAATTGTTAGTTAAAGTGGCCGGTCATACCGTGTGAGGCAAAATAAAGCAGTGTAAGGTTTGGGAGCCGCAGTAAGAGGATTTAAAGGTAGATTGCCACAGAGGTTGCCAAGTTTAGGTTGAAAACTGGGCAGGCTGGATCGCCGTCAATGTGTTTGAATACAACCAAAGGAGCTAGTATGTGCTCGACGTTGTAGTCATAATATTCGTAGAGTGGTCACTGTGCAACTGATGAAGTTGAGATATGCATTGAAAGTGGCCTGAACCATGATATGAAGCCGATAACTACTTAGTGTTGCTACACAAGGCATTAGTTCTAAATAGCTATCATACCAAAATAGGTAGGAGCTCAGGTGTGAGCCATATGTTGTAATAGTACATATATATATATATATATATATATATATATGAAAATCAAATGGTAATGATAAAATTGTAATCAAATATTGCCGCAGAAATGGCATAATATCGAAGAACTGTTCAAAAATGCTACACTATTTTTAACTAAGTACAGCTGGTTGTACAATGTGAGACAAATGTGTGTGAGAATAGTTAATGAATCATGTGGATCCATAGAGGTCATGTCGCGTGACAGGGCGCAAGTGGTGCGCATAAAAAACATTTGATACGTAGAATGACGAAAAAGTTATCAGTTATGCTTAATGCAGTGAAATCTATTGCTAGATTAAGATTGTAGGCAGATAGAATCTGAGACGCGTTTAGAAGTTTGTGTGTTTCCAGGATCAGGCGTTTCAATTAACGGTTTCAACTTGTCTGTGCTTACCGGTGTAGGTGTCGCACCTTGCATGATAATAAAGTATTTCGGCTCTCCAAGCAAAATCGGATAAGGACCACCATACTTTGGTCGTATCGATCAAACAGCTGCGTCGTTACGAACGAGTATTCTCCTGCTGCTGTGGAACTGCGTATGAACGAAGACTGGACGAGGAGTATGTCTCGGCTGCTGGTCAGACATGTTACCGAAATGATGTCGGATGCGGGTATCTTCGTCTTATGAGTCATCCAGTGCGGGTAGTAGACGTGGGACCTGACTAGGCAGGCTTAGATTCATGCCATACAAGAGTTGTGACGCAGATGTTTCAATAGATTCACGAGTGCGGGAACGCATGGCAAGTAGAACTAAAGAAAGTGCATCGACCCAGTTGCTATTAATGGACGAGGATGCTAAAGCAGCTTTGAGTTCCCTATGCATTCTTTCTACCATACTATTAGATTGGGGATGGTAGACAGTCGTCTGGCGTAAGGTGCATCCCATGTACCGCAAGGTGGTTTTGAAACGATCCGATGAGAAGTTATAACCTCATTGGCAACACCATAATGGGCTATATATGCAGAGATAAAACCATCAGTGATTTCGTCTGTAGAAATAGTGCCAAGAGGTAATGCCGCAGGCCATCGTGTAAATCTATCAATCATAGTTTAAAGATAGCTGAAACCTTGAACATTTGTCAGATGAAAAATGTCGATGTGGATGATGGCTAGGCGTGAAGCAGTTTGATAATGTTACAACTTAAAACGAGTGTGACATCTGTTCTTGGTACACTCGGAGACCCATCGTTTAGCGCTCTGCCTGAGTCTGTGATCCCAGAAACGATTTGTAAGAAGTCGGACAGTCACCTAGCTTCCTGAGTGAGAAATTGAGCGAATTGAGTCGAATACTTTTCACTTAAGGCTGGCGGCAGAACTGGCTTTTTGGGCTGCGTACCTGTAAAGTAAACAATAGGTAAGCCTTCCCAGAGACGGCATATAAACTTGGTGGGGTAACGGGCAACTAATCTTTGCATGTGAGTGTCACCGCGTTGTTCTGTTCGCAGGATGGATGGCATTAGAACAGGTTCCCTGGTAGTCACGGAGTTGACTGAGAATGGCGACGGCGAAGGTAGTTATAGCGAGAATTCTGGCATGGAAAGTGCATCTTCAATAAATTATTTTCGTCCTTAACATGAAAGATGTCGAATTGCCATTTGCTTAGATGTGACAGCTGTCTTTCTACGCTGGCAGGGTACTTAGTGACAGTTAAAGTCGCGTTTTGAAGTGCGCTAACTAATGGTGCATGATCTGTGAAATTAACAAATCTGCTGATGCCAATGATGCTGCTAAAATGGCGCACTGCGTCGTGGATGGCGAGGAGTCCTCGAGCGAAAGTGTCGTATCTCGTTTCTACTGTTTGGAGAGTACGCGATTAAAAACTAATAGGCTTACGAAATCCGTCGATCTTTTGTTCCAACGTGGGTCCAATAGAGAACTCAGAAGCATATGTCGTGAGTAGAAATGTTTGTTGAAAATCTGGATGCGTTAGCATTGTAGCATTTGCTAGCGAGTTGATGGCGAGTCGAAGTAATTCCTCGCCTTCAGATGACCAAGTAATGATAGAGTGTTTGCTAAGTCCTTTTCGATTCCGCAGGTGCCTACACAAAAGATAAAGTTGTCTTTAAAGGCTGGGAATGAACTTGCGATAATAATTTAGAACTCTCAAAATTTTCTGCAACTCGCTAACAGTCTTCGGTGTCTTAATATTCCTGATTGAATTCGCCTTTGACGGCAATGGTTGAATTCCTTGTGGCGTGATACGATGCCCTAAGAAATCCATAGGTGTAGTTGTAATCTGCGTTTTGTCTAAGTTGATCACGAGTCCGTGGTTGGATAAATGTGAGAGAACATTTCGTAAATGCAAGGCATGAGATTCTAAGTCTGAACTGAATACCATTATGTCATCAAGATATGACATACAGTAAGCGGCGTCGTCGCAAAGTATGTTGTTCATAAATCTTTGAAACGTCCGTGTAGCACACTTAAGTCAAAAAGGCGTGCAAAGATATTCGAAAAGGCCAAATGGAGTTATGACTGCAATCTGTTCAATATCTTCTGGCGTTACCGGGATGTGGTGGCAGGCTTCTCTGAGGTCAGTTACTGAAAAGAAATTGCTGCCGTTGACTTTTTCAAGTAAGGTGTTAATATTGGGAATAGGATATGCATCACATTTTGTCACTGAATTTACATGCTGTAAACTCCGCAGGCTCTGTACGATACGTTTGATTTGGAGACTTAGTGCAGTGATGACGTCCATAAACTTTTCGATGGTCTAATGATTCCCTATTCCAACAGCCTTGAAAATTCTTTTGGGTAGATTTCAGTTTAGCAAGAGCCAGTGATCGCTTCTTGAGTGCAATAGGTTGTACTTCTGTGACATTATGATGCATCGTGTTGGAGACTCGTAGCTCTGACTTGCTGAGATCAAAAAATGACTTGTGTTCTGGAAGATCTGCTGATATCTCTGCTGAATGATGTACAGGGTTGGCTGAATGACATGTAACTCCAAACGCTAGGAGGCAACTGTCCAAAGACTTTACTCAAGTCCGGTGGAAGGGTCGATGATCTTTTAATTGGCAAGATTAATAATGAGCCGAAATTTAAAAAGGAATTCTAGGCTTATTATATTGTGTGAGACCTTGACGACGTAAATTCAGGCCGTAAACTTATGTCGAATGTGCGATACCGGTAGCCATAAATAGATATGGGCTCCCTTGTAGCTGATGCCAGTAAAAGGTCTCGGGACATCTCGGCCATTGAATCACCATTGAGAACTGAAACTGCTGCACCTAGGTTGTGGCAATAGCCACCTTTAAGACAAAGAATGAACAAAGGGTCTTATCTAGGGCAGAAATTATTTCAACAGAAATTCCTCGCAAAAGCGCCCGCATAAGGATGAAGCAGCCAGCCCAATGATAAAAGCAGACTTCGAGCCGAAATGAACATAAATTATTTGATATTTGTAAATTTGTTTACTTAAATCGATGCTTGTTATGCGAGCAAAATTCTATATATTAAAGAGTAAAAATGAAGCATGTGTGGTACAAGCAACTATCGCTTCTGATGGGTTAATAACGTTGATTCAAAGACTGACTACTCAAATGAACAATTTAACTGCAGAATTATGCATAATTAAGCCTCGTCTGGACGATAAATTGATAATAAATACAGACGATATCCGTGTGCATGGCCCATTCAATATAGGTGGGCACAACATAGGTCTACGATGAATTCTTTCCCAGGTCTGGAATCAAGAAAATACAGAAGTTCGTTGGGCTGTTTGGACGGGACATGCAAACAAGTAGACTGGTGATTGCGACTGACAATATCAATTTGGCCGTATATGTGGCATATTCGGCGCGGAAGAATAGAATCAAGAGGAATGTCAGATTGTAAGTGATTACTTCTTTGTGGAGCCGTTGATGCCGTCGATGCGCAAAAAGTACGGTCTTCCACTTTCTGCGCCATACGTTTCCCGATCCTGATGCTCCACTGCGCCTGTTTTCTGGGGTCTTTCTCGTCAATTGTGGAAATTGGCATTCATTCGGAAAGTCTACTAAATGGCAGAGAAAGACTTGACGTGAATAGAAATACTGGTGATTATAGCACCAGATATTTGGGGCATATCTGTTAAAGGATTGCGGGGACCTAGATCGCCGCCTACTGTTATTTCGCGTTTTGGATGTAAAATTGGGCTTTGCGTTCACCTGATTTAGATCGGATTTCCCTATGGTAAATCCTTCTAGAATTTTAGCCATGTTCGCTATTGTCCTCTCTAAGGAGGAGATCCTATCATCCTGCGGATAAGGAAAAATGGATGACGAATTAAACTTAGGTTCTAAAACCCTAAATTCTAACTCGCATCTCTCAGATAAGTCATCGATTGAGAGAGTATTAGTGAGCTGTCTGGCGAAAAATTTTAGTGACTGGGGAAGATTGTTAATAAAAACAACCTTAGCTTCATGATCAGAAATATTGGTTTTATACCAACGTTTCCGCAATTTCTTAAAGATTCAATGGAGCCAAGGTTTAGCATGTCTAACTGAGCATATTTATTTATTATCTTCTCAGGTTCATTGGGACCCAGCAAAGATTCTACTTCATTTTGGAGGCCCAATATGGGATTGTGTGGTTTCCTAATGGCCCCGAGCTTCGGATAAATCCATCGCAGCAATTCTAAAGGTAGTTTAGCGAAAACTTTTGACAGTTTTTGATGACTGTCATAATCTAGAAACGGGGAGAACGCGGAGTCTACGCCCATGACGAATAGTTCACTTTCTCCATCCCAAATAGGAACATCAATATCTTAAATTGGACCTGAAATTCTAACAATCTTACGGGATCTTGAAAACAAAAATTTATAAGCAAGATGAAATGTAAAAAAGACATGAAACGAACGCTTACAAAAATCTGCTTCCAAAGTTGAAACAAAAACTGCGTGATGAGCACAGAACACAGATGGTATTGGTTCTTCCACAAAATCACAAGTCACAGTTCTGCACTTTCGTATAGCCAAAAATGTTCTTTCACAAAATCAAAAAAATATTCTGCGTCCACATTACGGTTTTGCACACGAGATCACAAAGATATACACTTTTGTATGTAGGAGAAAAATTCTGAATCGAAAACCTTCCATTAAAAAAATTCCCAACAAAAAATAATTGACCACAAGATCTCGACTTTAGAAAGATTCACAGCCAGAGTAAAATGTGGTTTATGCTAACGTCAATTTACTGTACTCTCAAAAAATAAAATGGAAAAGAAACACAGTCAATTGTATTTACTACACAAGTTTTGTGATTTATTAATAAATAAAAACACAGTACTGTTCGCAGTGTCATGGGCGGTCGCCAATTTGTAAAACGCCCCAGCTTCAAGTAAATGCCGTACGACGTAACAAAGTCTGTTAGGTGCCAAGATTGCTGAGATTAGTACTGTTGGTGCCCGTATTAGAGCAGCTTTTGCGTTCTCCGACGAATGCCGAGAAAGCTAGTTAGTGAAGCAGTGTCTAGAAATATTCTTAGACACTTGAGAACAGCTATGATTGACTGGCTATTGCTACGCGGTACGAATTAAAACAAGAAAAATTTGTCATTGACCAATAGCGTGCGAGCGTGTGCCTGCACGTTTATATAACCACGTTTCATTAATCATGCAACACACTTGATACTTCTGCTCTGCGCGTTTGGGTAATTGCTGTCGCTCTCTCTACTTGACTGTCTACCAACGTTGACTTCTGGACTTGTGTTTACCACGCTATGTCATCTCGTCGCGTAGACTTCACTTACGCCAATCTTCTTCTTGCTACACAACTTGTCATACGTAATCGAATATCTATTAATCGGTTTTCCAATTGTGACAGCCACTAAAATGTTGTCGCAGATCTTCAGCAAGACAATTTTAAGCCTTCGATTAGCAATTGGCCTCTCTGGTTTTGAAAACTCTACTTATTCCGGTGCATCCACACAAAGGAACATTAGCCGACCAGCCGGAGCACTCGACAATGGTCATGCAAAATTTCTAGACACTGCAACATTACTTAACTTTAGGAGGTGTTGCGGTTATTGTAAGAGGTTTTGCGGGGTAGCTGTTTATTTAGCGATGCTATGCTATTCCTACATATGCCTGGTAGCTGACGTCGGAAGAAATGGGTTTTGTGAGCCGTGCTTATAATCAGTCTCGTGATGGGAGAAGGCTAAGTCGAATTATTATACGTGTATTATGAACTGGGTTGCAAACTAAATTATAATTCACTGTTATTCGAAATTGACCATGCTCTAGACGGCAACAAAATAAAATATTGTTAACACAAGTTAATATCTAGGCACAAGAGCAAAGGCATAATAGACACAATAAATAAACCCAGAATGTCTAAGCAGTGTAGTTACTGTTCACGGATAAACAATTAAAAACACACAAAATATGAATCCTGGTTTTGAGCGTTATTACACAATAATCCACTACATGCTACCGGTGTATTACACGCGGGTGTGTATTATTATTAAACAAAACCCTATGACAAATATAGCCGTTCACCTCTTAAGCTTCGACAACATAAAAGAGCGCCGGTTTTTTAATTTACTTGAAGAACTTGGATTACCTGCTTATTGAAATAAACTGATGATTACAGTGGAGTTTATATGCCTATTTTTAGACAACTGCAGCGCATTTAAATAGGATAAAATACTCGATATCAGCCGAACTGTCGGTTGTCACTTGATTTCTTATGAAGATGAATTTGTTGACAATTTTTTAAAATTAAAAATAAAATTTCAGTTCCAGAATTCTCGATTAAAACTGCCTGAAACTGACAGGTGTTTGTTTCTAAAATCACAGTTAGGAGAAATATTATGTAAAACCAGAATAAGCCTATGTAACCCTAAGGAAAGCCGGATCTGATGAAATTGAAACTCGATGGGTTGTAACGCGAAGCCACGCGTTACATAAATTTCTCGTCATTTTCTAGAGAACCCAATTCCGGTTCTAATTGCAGCTACCAACATTGGCTGTCCCTCATTATCTACGGATGTGTCGTGTTATTGTAGCATCACATGGAATTTACTTTACAATATATTATACTTCGTAACGACACAAAGCAATTCGCCGACATATTGCATAAGTTAAATTCAATTCAACTTACGCGGCACCAATGAAAAAAACCGAAATTTCCCGTTAACCAATGGTGTGCAAGCATTCAATCAAGGCTATTTAAGAACGGTGAATTTATCATGCAATTCAGTTATGGCGTTTGCATTCTGCTGTGCGTTACCTGTTCGTGCTGTCTGCTATCGTCACTTACGCTGATTTTTGGGCTTGCTTCACACACATTCGCAATTGCAGTCACGACAGTATTGATCCTATACAACTTGTGGGACGGAGCGTATTTACAGTTGATCCTTTCAGTGAGCCAGTTGCTTCAGAAATTCAACGAGAATACTCAACTACTCACTTGCCACGGATATCAACGCCACAATAGAAGGATCAACCGAAATCAACCAGAGCTGGTCTAAAGGGTCTGGGAGTACTTTTAGACACTGCTACACAAACTGACCTTCTCTACATTTGCACGAGAACGCAATACCGGTGTAGAGGCCCTTAGGTCACTACCATAAGGGGGTCTCTTGGATGCCAGGCCCGGAAAATCCATATATGCGGAATGATCATCTATCTTCGAACACTTAAGTTCCTCTGAACTATCTCTTAAGCTACAATCCTTAAGTCCACTAGCCAACTGCTCTGTATCCTCAGTATTTAATAAACCTGACATGATCTTATTAAATTGCTTGCAATTTATATATTATATTAAATAAGTAAGCTTACCCGGATACGCTGATATCCACAAGATACTGAATCGTAATGATTGAGACCTTAAAACAAATAGTTACGTTAAATACCCAAAGCAAATTTGTGGTTCTTTTCGCTGATAATTAAAAAGATCAAATCGACAAGAAGATTATAATGTTTTATTCACAAAGAGTCGGAGATGGAACCACGCAGTGTCCCGCTAGTGCAGTTCAGCAACTCAGTTCAAAAACTCTCTCATTTTTCTTCGACAAGACAAGTCCAAAACTTCGACAATATGAACAAAAGAACCTCCAAAAAAATTACAATATTTTTCAAAAGTTACAATATTGTTTTACGAAACCAGCGATAACATCAAATGTTCAAAAATAAAAATTGATTTATATTTCTATGAGAGGTTGATTGGTGTCCAATAATTAATTTAACTTCTACATACACCCTCATGTTTAAGATGATTAACCATACATGATGTAGTCTTCATTCTTCGGTTTCTTGATGATTCTTCCAGACCGAGTTTCAACAAGTTGTGCTGGTACTTCACCAGATTTCATATTCATATCGCATTGTTCTTTATTTTCTTTACCATATTTATTCGACTCTTCGTTTTTCTCACCAATTTCTGAATCACATCTCGCCTCAACTTCTGGGTACTTCGGTGAATACTGTTCCTCAGTCTCCTCCTCCGTCCAAATAAACTGTGGAATACAGCGATCCAGTGTTACACATTCTACAGTGCCATTTACTTCTATAAATGCATTTTTCTCAGTCATATGATTGACTTTAAATGGTCCCTTATAGAATGGAGTCAGACAATTCTGTCTGTTTTCGTTAGTTATTTATACATGAGATGCAAGCTTTAAATCTGAAGATACATAGCATTTGGAATTTGGACTTCTAGTTTTGGTTGGAGCTAAACGACTCATTTTATCTCTCAATGCTCCAACAAACCAATCTAATGAACTAGAGGCCCAATCGAGACAACTTGGAGCTTCTATTAGAAGATCTCCAGGTAACCTCAGTGGCTCTCCATAAACAAGTTCTGCTATGGATGTTCCTAACTGAACTCTGTATCTGTTTCGCATTGCCAACAAAACTATGTGCAAATCATGTATCCATTTGGATCCACCGGTGCAGCATAATGCGTCCTTCAGCTCCCTGTGCAGTCTCTCAACCATCCCATTGGCTCTGGGATTATAAGCACGTGTGTGTCTCACTTCTATCCCCATTGCATTCAATGATCTGACAAACAGTTCAGACATAAACTGACTAACACAATCAGTAGTTACCCTTACCGGTACATCATATCGCGACACCCAATTATGCAAGAACATAAGTAAGACCTCTTGAGCTGTCATGTCCTTCAGGATTGCTACCTCAAACTGACGACTGAACCGATAGACTATCGTGAGTAAATACTTTTGGCCGGAAATCTCAGGCATTTCTACTATATCAATATGAAAATGCATGATCCGACCCGCTGGTATACCAATCGTTTTAATTTCAGTTTTGGTATGACGCCAAACTTTACAAGTTTGACACCGGGCACATGTCCTTACCCAGGCTCTTATGTCTTTCGACATCTTTGGCCATACATATCTATCAGTGACCATCCTGATAGTTGCCTTAATGGAAGGATGACTGAATTCATGTAGCTGCCGAATTATCTTATACCTTAATTCTAACGGTACATAAGGTCTAGGTTGTCTCCTGGAGATTTCACATAATAATCACTTATCTCCAATCTTCCTGCGTGTATATGCAGGATTCTTTTCCCACACAGCTACTAAAGGATCAAGACCTTGTGCTTCCATCAATTGCTAGACAAAATCATTAGAAGATACAATAGAGCATACGAGTGACTCTGAACGAATCATATCTTTCATCTGATACGTCTGGTCTACTGAGGAAGTATCTGCCACATTATCTTTTCTGA
Organism: Eudiplozoon nipponicum; assembly: GCA_029291075.1. Lineage (NCBI taxonomy): Eukaryota > Metazoa > Platyhelminthes > Monogenea > Mazocraeidea > Diplozoidae > Eudiplozoon > Eudiplozoon nipponicum. The sequence goes on along the minus strand of JAQBSW010002776.1, from coordinate 73,255 downwards.
GATATGACTTAATGGTAAAATCAAATTCTGCGAGTCGGGTTATTTGTGAATTCACCCGCCGAGAATAATTAAGCCTAATTGCTTTCCCAAGGATACTCAATAACGGTTTATGATCAGTTAATATCATAAACTGATGTCCATCTAGGTAGTGCTCAAAATGCAGCACTGCAGAATAAACTGCTAGTAACTCCTTTCCAAGCGTATCATATCGCTTCTCGCGATCTTGAAGTTTCCGACTATAGAATCCAATCGGCTTGACTATACCTTTTTCCCGTTGATGTAACACTGCTCCTATGGCTACATCAGAAGCATCTGTGACCAGCTCAAACAGCTTAATCCAATCCACAGGTGCTAATGTGGTTATTTGGCTTAACAGATTTTTGGCCCTCTGGAATTTTTCCTTGATGTCTTGGCTAAAATTAATAAGCCAGGACTTCTTGATCGTGCTCCGTTCACGAACTAATGTCGAGTTAGCGACCCCAAAATTCTAGCTATACCTGGTATGAACCGACGATTGTAGCTAATCATGCCCAAAAATCTACGCAACTGGCGAACAGTTCTAGGTTCTGGCACATCCTTGATTGCTTGTACCTTGTCTTCCAAGGGCTTGATTCCATCCTTGGAAATGGTGTGTCCAAGATATTGTATGGTAGAGCAACCAATCCTGTTATTTTCTGGTTTCACTACCAATCCATAATGTTCAAGCTTAGACAAAACGATGTCCAAATGCTCCCGGTGTTCCTCCCTAGATTGACTATATATAATGATGTCATCTATATACACTCTAGCAAAGGAACAGTCTTGAAGAACTTCCTCTGTCAGACGCTGGAATGTCTGACTTGCATTCTTCAACCCAAAAGGCATACATAAGAATTCATGCGATCCTCCTCCAGGGAATCGCACTGCTGTGAGAAGTAATAGAAGATCAAATGCATTTTCTGGTTCGTTCTCAGTAACAAAATTCCTGAGTCTAAACAGATCTTTTTTAATGGCTCAGGTAAGCACCTCCAGGCCGAGGCAAACCTTTCTATAGGGTCGGTCATCCGTTTTAGTTTAAAATAAAATTTTGCTTCTTCGACCCATTCAGAATGGTTGTCTGGTCTGTACATGGTCAGCTTAACATTGCTATCCATAATATTGCGGCAAAAACGATCATCTACATCATATCTTTCCGCATAAAGGATCCTGGCGCGGTCGCCATTTTTTGTAGAGGCCCTTAGGTCACTACCATAAGGGGGTCTCTTGGATGCCAGGCCCGGAAAATCCATATATGCGGAATGATCATCTATCTTGGAACACTTAAGTTCCTCTGAACTATCTCTTAAGCTACAATCCTTAAGTCCACGAGCCAACTACTCTGTATCCTCAGTATTTAATAAACCTGACATGATCTTATTAAATTGCTTGCAATTTATATAATATATTAAATAAGTAAGCTTACCCGGATACGCTGATATCCACAAGATACTGAATCGTAATGATTGAGACCTTAAAACAAATAGTTACGTTAAATACCCAAAGCAAATTTGTGGTTCTTTTCGCTGATAATTAAAAAGATCAAATCGACAAGAAGATTATAATGTTTTATTCACAAAGAGTCGGAGATGGAACCACGCAGTGTCCCGCTAGTGCAGTTCAGCAACTCAGTTCAAAAACTCTCTCATTTTTCTTCGACAAGACAAGTCCAAAACTTCGACAATATGAACAAAAGAACTTTCAAAAAAAATTACAATATTTTTCAAAAGTTACAATATTGTTTTACGAAACCAGCGATAACATCAAATGTCCAAAAATAAAAATTGATTTATTTTTCTATGAGAGGTGGATTGGTGTCCAATAATTAATTTAACTTCTACATACACCCTCATGTTTAAGATGATTAACCATACATGATGTAGTCTTCATTCTTCGGTTTCTTGATGATTCTTCCAGACCGAGTTTCAACAAGTTGTGCTGGTACTTCACCAGATTTCATATTTATATCGCATTGTTCTTTATGTTCTTTACCATATTTATTCGACTCTTCGTTTTTCTCACCAATTTCTGAATCACATCTCGCCTCAACTTCTGGGTACTTCGGTGAATACTGCTCCTCAGTCTCCTCCTCCATCCAAATAAACTGTGGAATACAGCGATCCAGTGTTACACATTCTACAGTGCCATTTACTTCTATAAATGCATTTTTCTCAGTCATATGATTGACTTTATATGGCCCCTTATAGAATGGAGTCAGACAATTCTGTCTGTTTTCGTTAGTTATATATACATGAGATGCAAGCTTTAAATCTGAAGATACATAGCATTTGGAATTTGGACTTCTAGTTTTGGTTGGAGCTAAACGACACATTTTATCTCTCAATGCTCCAACAAACCAATCTACTGAACTAGAGGCCCAATCGAGACAACTTGGAGCTTCTATTAGAAGATCTCCAGGTAACCTCAGTGGCTCTCCATAAACAAGTTCTGCTATGGATGTTCCTAACTGAACTCTGTATCTGTTTCGCATTGCCAACAAAACTATGGGCAAATAATGTATCCAACTGTATCCTACAGTGCAGCCTAATGCAGCCTTCAGCACACTGTGCAGCGTCTCAGCCATCCCATTAGCTCTGGGATTATAAGCACATGTGTGTCTTACTTCTATCCCCATTGTATTCAATGATCTGATAAACAGTTCAGACATAAACTGACTACCACGATCAGTAGTTACCCTTTACCGGTACACCATATCGCGACACCCAATTATGCAAGAACATAAGTAAGACCTCTTGAGCTGTCATGTCCTTCAGGATTGCTACCTCAAACTGACGACTGAACCGATCGACCATCGTGAGTAAATACTTTTGGCCAGAAATCTCAGGCATTTCTACTATATCAATATGAACATGCATGAAACGATCCGCTGGTATACCAATCGTTTTAATTTCAGTTTTGGTATGAAGCCAAACTTGACAAGTTTAACACCGGGCACATGTCCTTACCCAGGCTCTTATGTCTTTTAACATCTTTGGACATACATATCTATCAGTGACCATCCTGATAGTTGCCTTAATGGAAGGATGACTGAATTCATGTAGCTGCCGAATTACCTTATACCTTAATTCTAACGGTACATAAGGTCTAGGTTGTCTCCTGGAGATTTCACATAATAACCACTTATCTCCAATCTTCCTGCGTGTATATGCGGGATTCTTTTCCAACACAGCTACTAAAGGATCAAGACCTTGTGCTTCCATCAATTGCTGGACAAAATCATTAGAAGATACAATAGAGCATACGAGTGACTCTGAACGGATCATATCTTCATCTGATACGTCTGGTCTACTGAGAGTATCTGCCACCACATTATCTTTTCTGAGATATGACTAATGGTAAAATCAAATTCTGCGAGTCGGGTTATTTGTGAATTCACCCGCCGAGAATAATTTAGCCTATTCGCTTTCCCAAGGATACTCAACAACGGTTTATGATCAGTTAATATCATAAACTGATGTCCATCTAGGTAGTGCTCAAAATGCAACACTGCAGAATAAACTGCTAGTAACTCCTTTCCAAGCGTATCATATCGCTTCTCGCGATCTTGGAATTTCCGACTATAGAATCCAATCTGCTTGATTATACCATTTTCCCGTTGATGTAACACTGCTCCTATGGCTACATCAGAAGCATCTGTGACCAGCTCAAACAGCTTAATCCAATCCACAGGTGCTAATGTGGTTATTTGGCTTAACAGATTTTTGGCCCTCTGGAATTTTTCCTTGATGTCTTGGCTAAAATTAATAAGCCAGGACTTCTTGATCGTGCTCCGTTCACGAACTAATGTCGAGTTAGCGACCCCAAAATTCTAGCTATACCTGGTATGAACCGACGATTGTAGCTAATCATGCCCAAAAATCTACGCAACTGGCGAACAGTTCTAGGTTCTGGCACATCCTTGATTGCTTGTACCTTGTCTTCCAAGGGCTTGATTCCATCCTTGGAAATGGTGTGTCCAAGATATTGTATGGTAGAGCAACCAATCCTGTTATTTTCTGGTTTCACTACCAATCCATAATGTTCAAGCTTAGACAAAACGATGTCCAAATGCTCCCGGTGTTCCTCCCTAGATTGACTATATATAATGATGTCATCTATATGCACTCTAGCAAAGGAACAGTCTTGAAGAACTTCCTCTGTCAGACGCTGGAATGTCTGACTTACATTCTTCAACCCAAAAGGCATACATAAGAATTCATGCGATCCTCCTCCAGGGAATCGCACTGCTGTGAGCAGTAATAGAAGATCAAATGCATTTTCTGGTTCGTTCTCAGTAACAAAATTCCTGAGTCTAAACAGATCTTTTTTAATGGCTCAGGTAAGCACCTCCAGGCCGAGGCAAACCTTTCTATAGGGTCGGTCATCCGTTTTAGTTTAAAATAAAATTTTGCTTCTTCGACCCATTCAGAATGGTTGTCTGGTCTGTACATGGTGAGCTTAACATTGCTATCCATAATATTGCGGCAAAAACGATCATCTACATCATATCTTTCCGCATAAAGGATCCTGGCGCGGTCGCCATTTTTTGTAGAGGCCCTTAGGTCACTACCATAAAGGGGTCTCTTGGATGCCAGGCCCGGAAAATCCATATATGCGGAATGATCATCTATCTTGGAACACTTAAGTTCCTCTGAACTATCTCTTAAGCTACAATCCTTAAGTCCACTAGCCAACTACTCTGTATTCTCAGTATTTAATAAACCTGACATGATCTTATTAAATTGCTTGCAATTTATATAATATATTAAATAAGTAAGCTTACCCGGATACGCTGATATCCACAAGATACTGAATCGTAATGATTGAGACCTTAAAACAAATAGTTACGTTAAATACCCAAAGCAAATTTGTGGTTCTTTTCGCTGATAATTAAAAAGATCAAATCGACAAGAAGATTATAATGTTTTATTCACAAAGAGTCGGAGATGGAACCACGCAGTGTCCCGCTAGTGCAGTTCAGCAACTCAGTTCAAAAACTCTCTCATTTTTCTTCGACAAGACAAGTCCAAAACTTCGACAATATGAACAAAAGAACTTTCAAAAAAAATTACAATATTTTTCAAAAGTTACAATATTGTTTTACGAAACCAGCGATAACATCAAATGTCCAAAAATAAAAATTGATTTATTTTTCTATGAGAGGTGGATTGGTGTCCAATAATTAATTTAACTTCTACATACACCCTCATGTTTAAGATGATTAACCATACATGATGTAGTCTTCATTCTTCGGTTTCTTGATGATTCTTCCAGACCGAGTTTCAACAAGTTGTGCTGGTACTTCACCAGATTTCATATTTATATCGCATTGTTCTTTATGTTCTTTACCATATTTATTCGACTCTTCGTTTTTCTCACCAATTTCTGAATCACATCTCGCCTCAACTTCTGGGTACTTCGGTGAATACTGTTCCTCAGTCTCCTCCTCCATCCAAATAAACTGTGGAATACAGCGATCCAGTGTTACACATTCTACAGTGCCATTTACTTCTATAAATGCATTTTTCTCAGTCATATGATTGACTTTAAATGGCCCCTTATAGAATGGAGTCAGACAATTCTGTCTGTTTTCGTTAGTTATATATACATGAGATGCCAGCTTTAAATCTGAAGATACATAGCATTTAGACTTTGGACTTCTAGTTTTGGTTGGAGCTAAACGACTCATTTTATCTCTCAATGCTCCAACAAACCAATCTACTGAACTAGAGGCCCAATCGAGACAACTTGGAGCTTCTATTAGAAGATCTCCAGGTAACCTCAATGGCTCTCCATAAACAAGTTCTGCTATGGATGTTCCTAACTGAACTCTGTATCTGTTTCGCATTGCCAACAAAACTATTGGCAAATCATGTATCCAACTGGATCCACCGGTGCAGCGTAATGCAGCCTTCAGCTCCCTGTGCAGTCTCTCAACCATCCCATTAGCTCTGGGATTATAAGCACATGTGTGTCTTACTTCTATCCCCATTGTATTCAATGATCTGATTAACAGTTCAGACATAAACTGACCACCACGATCAGTAGTTACCCTTACCGGTACACCATATCGCGGCACCCAATTATGCAAGAACATAAGTAAGACCTCTTGAGCTGTCATGTCCTTCAGGATTGCTACCTCAAACTGACGACTGAACCGATCGACCATCGTGAGTAAATACTTTTGGCCGGAAATCTCAGGCATTTCTACTATATCAATATGAACAGGCATGAATCGACCCGCTGGTATACCAATCGTTTTAATTTCAGTTTTGGTATGACGCCAAACTTTACAAGTTTGACACCGGGCACATGTCCTTACCCAGGCTCTTATGTCTTTCGACATTTTAGGCCATACATATCTATCAGTGACCATCCTGATATTTGCCTTAATGGAAGGATGACTGAATTCATGTAGCTGCTGAATTACCTTATACCTTAATTCTAGCGGTACATAAGGTCTAGGTTGGCTCCTGGAGATTTCACATAATAACCACTTATCTCCAATCTTCCTGCGTGTATATACAGGATTCTTTTCCAACACAGCCACTAAAGGATCAGAACCTTGTGCTTCCATCAATTGCTGGACAAAATCATTAGAAGATACAATAGAGCATACAAGTGACTCTGAACGAATCATATCTTCATCTGATACGTCTGGTCTACTGAGAGTGTCTGCCACCACATTATCTTTTCCTGAGATATGACTTATAGTAAAATCAAATTCTGCGAGTCGGGTTATTTGTGAATTTACCCGCCGAGAACAATTTAGCCTGTTTGCTTTCCCAAGGATACTCAACAACGGTTTATGATCAGTTAATATCATAAACTGATGTCCATCTAGGTAGTGTTCAAAATGCAACACTGCAGAATAAACTGCTAGTAACTGCTTTCCAAGCGTATCATATCGCTTCTCGCGATCTTGGAGTTTCCGACTATAGAATCCAATCGGCTTGACTATACCATTTTCCCGTTGATGTAACACTGCTCCTATGGCTACATCAGAAGCATCTGTGACCAGCTCAAATGGCTTAGTCCAATCCACAGGTGCTAATGTGGTTATTTGGCTTAACAGATCTTTGGCCCTCTGGAATTCTTCCTTGTCATCTTGGCTAAAATTAACAGGCCAGGACTTCTTGATCGCGCTCCGTTCACGAACTAAATGTCGAGTTAGCGACCCCAAAATTCCAGCTAAACCTGGTATGAACTGACGATAGTAGCTAATCATGCCCAAAAATCTACGCAACTGGCGTACAGTTCTAGGTTCTGGCACATCCCTGATTGCTTGTACCTTGTCTTCCAAGGGCTTGATTCCATCCTTGGAAATGGTGTGTCCAAGATATTTTACGGCAGAGCAACCAATCCTACTCTTTTCTGGTTTCACTACCAATCCATAATGTTCCAGCTTAGACAAAACGATGTCCAAATGCTCCCGGTGTTCCTCCCTAGATTGACTATATATAATGATGTCATCTATATACACTCTAGCAAATGAACAGTCTTGAAGAACTTCCTCTGTCAGACGCTGGAATGTCTGACTTGCATTCTTCAACCCAAAAGGCATACATAAGAATTCATGCGATCCTCCTCCAGGGAATCGCACTGCTGTGAGCGGTATAGATTCTGCCTCCATAGGTACTTGATAGTACGCTTTCTGCAGATCTAACGTTGTGTATACCTCATACCCCATTATATCCCTGAGCAAAGTACTCTGGTTCGGTAGAGGATACGAATCGCCTTTCGTAACCGAATTCAATAGACGATAGTTACCACAAACCCTCCATTGACCTGGTTCAGGTTTGGGAACAACCACTATTGGAGATGCAAAGTTGGAATTTGAACGCCTACAAATTCCTTCTTCTCTCAACCGCTTAAATTCTTCAATAGCAACCTGCTGCTTGTGTTGTGCTAACGGTTGAGACTTGGGCGAACAAGGTAGTGGCTCCACCAACTCGATTTGGTGTTCTATGCCTGTCTTTAAACCCTTGCGTTTAGCATTAAATGGCAGAAACACGGCCAGGTGTTTCTCGATGACATCCGCCAAGTCATCGGCGACGACGGTCTGGGTAGTCTCACTGACCTAATTACTGAGGTCCCAGTCTCAGCATAAGTCACTATCCCAGTGCTTTGTCCAATGGTCCTAGATTTGGGATCTAAAGCGAGATTAAAATGGATCAAAAAATCCATCCTAATGATGTTATCCTTTATATCAGCGACCAGAAAATTCCACGTAAATGGAGATTTCTGCCCCAATGTCACTGACAATTCTTTAACTCCCTTAACCTCAATTGGACTTCCATTAGCAGCCCATAGTTTGGTAATCGAATGTGGGGCTATCAATTTCCACCACATCAGATCGAACTATGCTCACCTCTGCACCCGTGTCTATTAAAAATTTTAGGCCACTAAGTTCATCAGTTATAACGAACTTATATTTGCTATAACCAGCAACCTCTTTAAGATTACCTGCCAGCCGAAATCTAACAGATTTACGGACTGTATTACTGCGCGTCTCTTCCATCGAAGCTTCCGAACCTAACTTCGATGATTTTAGTATGCCACGAATATGCATACCTTGGAGCCTTGCTTGCGCAACCCCCCCTACGGCTCCTATTAGCGGGGGCTCAATTAGTTTTCCGGCAGCTTCGACCAGGCTACAGGAAGACTACTTCCTTTCCATCGGGGACCACCCAACTTTGGAAATGTGCATCCTCCCTCCTGACATTTTCCAAACTCGGCGTATTTGCGATGCGATATGCACCACTCGCGTGGTCCTTGTACATTCTCACGCGATTCGCCTCTCCAATGCTTGGAATTTGAACATTGACTCCGAGAATTTACCCTACATCTATTGGAAGTTTCCTTATTGCTTTTTATCCAACCCACATCCCTGCGGAGGGTACTTAATTCATTCTCAATGGTCAGGAGCCTCTCTGAGAGATGTCTGAGTTGCTGCTCTAGGCGTGAATCTGAGGTTACTGCATACACCTTAGGTTCCACCTGACGATACACTTTGTCCAACCCTTTGAGCTTCTTGAGCCACTCTAGTTCCAATGTATCATATACATCCAATGTGGCTCTTAGTCTAGCAGGCAATTCTGCTACAAATATACTATTTATAACTTCCTCAGATATATCAAGCCCGATGGATTTTGAAATTAGTCTGTCATAAAATTCAGATGGAAGTAGATTTCCCATCTTTTCCTGACGTAATAAGTCAGTCATCCGTTCAATCCTCTCGGGTTGATATCGTCCATGGAGTTCTTCTACTAGAAGCTCAAATGCATTTTCTGGTTCGTTCTCAGTAACAAATTTCCTGAGTCTAAACAGATTCTTTTTTAATGGCTCAGGTAAGCACCACCAGGCCGAGGCAAACCTTTCTATAGGGTCGGTCATCCGTCTTAGTTTAAAATAAAATTTTGCTTCTTCGACCCATTCAGAATGGTTGTCTGGTCTGTACATATTAAGCTTGACATTGCTATCCATAGAATTGTGGCAATAACGATCATCTACATCATATCTTCCCGCATAAAGGATCCTGGCGCGGTCGCCATTTTTTGTAGAGGCCCTTAGGTCACTATCATAAGGGGGTCTCTTGGATGCCAGGCCCGGAAAATCCATATATGCGGAATGATCATCTATCTTGGAACACTTAAGTTCCTCTGAACTATCTCTTGAGCTACAATCCTTAAGTCCGCTAGCCAACTGCTCTGTATCCTCAGTATTTAATAAACCAGACATGATTATTATTAAATAGTATATTAATTAAGTAAGCTTACCCGGATACGCTGATGTCCACAAATTCACTGAACTGGAATGATTGAGACCTTGAAACAAATATTCACTTAAATTACCCAAAGCAAACTTGTGGTTCTTTTCGCTGATAATTAAAAACAATAAAATGACGAGAAGATTACAAATTTTTATTCACAAAGTAATCGGTGATGAACCACTGCAGTGTCCCGCTTATGCAATTCAGAAACTCAGATCAAAACTGTCTCATTTCTTTTCACAAGACAAGTCCAAAACTTCGACAATATGAACAAAAGAACTTTCAAAAAATTTTACAATATTTTTCAAAAATTACAATATTGTTTTACGAAACCAGCGATAACATCAAATGTCCAAAAATAAAAATTGATTTATTTTTATATGAGAGGTTAATTTCTGTCCGATAATTAATTTAACCTCTACATGTTTAATTTAATTAATTTTAATGTTAATCTGATAATTAATAATATTAAACTTTTTTTTTGATAAGAAAGGTCATCAAGTTTTACAATTGAAAAGATCAATGGTTAAGTGAAAAGCAGAGTTATGTAAAAATGAATCAATCAGTGGCTAGCAATTGCTTATCGGTGAAGATAGCAATAGGTCTGGTATAAGATTTTGAAACTCTGGGTACTACCATAGGAGAGTCCCTGTAATGTCGGATCCGTATTTGCAATTTCACGAAAATGAGCATCAAATTTAGGAAAATTGGATTCCTTATTCCTTTCAGCACCCTCAGGTTGCCTTTGACAGGTCCTTCGTTCAACTGCACTTGAAGAGGCTCTTAGGTCACTACCATTGGAAGGCCACTGTAATGCCAGATTCGTATTTCCACTATTATTAGAATGATCAAATTTAGACAAACTAAATTGCTCATTCCTATCAGCACGTTTCCTTCGGCTAACTAACGAACCCTCAAATCTAATGTTATCCATATTTTTCAGTAAAAGATGCAAATACATAAAAAATATATGACTGTACCAGAACAAAGGAAGAGCGCACCTAACAAGACCGACTTCACGAATAAAGTTATTGTTAATGTTCAAGCTTGAGCTGGAGGTGACGCACGCAATTGATTATTTCACACCCTCTTCGTGTTTACACTTTTCTATTTTATTTTGCCTTTAAATTTATGTATAAATAGATGTTCATTTGTAGATACTCGAGACGAAAATCAGAAAGAAGCAGTTCCTGTATCTGATATAATTTCTTTTTATTTTTGCATATGAAAAGGATATTATAAATATATGTATGTTGGATTGCAGTTTTATGGCGGGATTTTGTCTGTGTTTTCCGGTGTAAACAAAGCAAGGAACAACTTATCGAATGCAAGTCATAAAGTAGATCGGTTTCATCTTTATTGGGAATTCATCAAGTATTTGCGATAACTCGCCCTGCAGTGGATAGTTTTAGACCGTAAGCAAATTTGCTCGGTCGCAGCGAATTCTGTCAAGTACTGGACGACATGTATATAATCAAAATTGTGATATAATGACTTCAATTCAATTTCACATCACCAGATGATATTGTGCTTGCTCTACAAATAACTAAACAGCGTGGATAGTTGGAACCTTTGGTCAAAGAGTTGCTGCATATTTTTGCACTAAAAGAGAAGACTAACCAACCCTATAAGTTCGTATGTAACTTAAAGTTTGTGTAGTTTGTAGTAGTGGTGGCACAGTAGATAGAGTTCCATACTCCGATAAAGATGTTCCCTGGTTCGAGCCACGATCGCAGCCCATTCTGTAAAGTATTTGACGAGTTTCAAATAGGATGAAACCAATATGCTTGTTGAATGTTTTTTGTAAATTGCTACAATGCTTTGCTTATATTGCCAAATATATATGTACGTCGTTTTGTTATAGGTACATACCGACAGGTTTATTTATCATCATATACTTGCAAATGTCACGAAATTGAGCCGCTGCTTAGGACATACTGTTAGAGTATGTGTGCAAGTGACTGGATTAAATCAACTGTTTGCTTCACGAAAAGATGCTATTTGATCTAAGCCCGCATTGTTTATCCTAATTAGTAATTGAGTTCTTAAATTAATGGATTAAACAATCGTACGAATCTATTTCTGAGATACTTATGACCATTTTATATCAAAGCAATAAAGAGTGATTGCCAAAATGAGTCAATTTAAATACGCAAAATAAAATAATTAGTTTAAACTAATGAAAGTACCTAAAATACACACTATGCATAGGAACTATAGATTTATTACGAATAATATGTGTATGATTGAATAACAAAGCCACTAACTATCTGTCACTTGTTATATCCAACAAGGTGTTTGCATCCAATATTTTTAGTTTTGCACCATATATTTCGGCTTCCGGTTTCGGAACAAAATTGAATGCAAACACCTTGTTGGGCATATAATTAAGTTATTCCCTGTCGCGCTGCATGTTTTTCTCAAAAGTACTAATTGTTTATCCAATAGAAATGCCTAACAAGCGCCATCTAAGTTTTACAGTAGTTGAAGAAAAAATGTGTGCTGCTCCTTAATCAGTTGATTAGTCGAAATATTGTACTAGAATTTATTGTAGTTTCTTTCTTAGAGCATTCGTTTTAATCCTTGAGATTGAGCCTCATTTAATATTGTACCGAGAGCTTTTTCTATTGCCGTACTATTCATAAGATCATCTCTGGCTTTAATGTTATAAATGCAATGGTTGAAGAAAAATCTATAGGTTAAATGCGACACCAAGTTACTATGAACTGATAGAAATTTTGTGAATTTTAATGGCGAACATTTGGACTTTATTTACACATACTACGAATGCTGTGGAAATAGATCGAAAATGGGCTATTTTGATGATATCCTACACGTACGTCATTGTTGGAAGTTGCTTTCTTTTGGCATGTTACTTTTATTAGAATGATAAAAATACGGCAAATTCTGGACAGTACGTGAAGAGCTCCCAATAAGGACGAAAGCGTTCAGTTGGATGAATTGTCTTTTTACATTATACAATGATTAGTCTATACTGACAAATATGAGTAAAACCTTCATTAAAATATTTATTATCACGGCTGCAAAAGGAATTTTTGTTTGATTATATAGTGTTCCAGTTGTAACCACTTTCAAGGTTGCGTGGTGTCTGTTGTATAATGTCAGGTAGGGAGTGATTTGTTGGAACTTTAGATCTAAAAGTCTGTCATATTGTCTCTGCATAAAGGAAAAGGTAACCAATAAACATTATTTATTATATAACTGTACATTGTGTAGCGTGAAGAGTTCTCAGTAAGAACGAATTATTTGGCTTTTCTACATTATACCTTGCTTAGTTCATACTGACAAATGTATATAGATAATGGGTCAGGTGTTTACATCAAGATCGAAACCTTGATTTGAATAATATGTGTAATAGTTTGTCAAGTTAATTTAATTTTTTTACTGTAGTTTAAATTCGTTTTCTTTTTATCGTGATGAAAATTCCTTTATCGGTGTACTAAATTCACTTCAATTTTTTTTACTTTAGTTTAAATTGACTATCGGCAAGAATACTGGTCAAACATTTTGTCGGATGGCGGCTAAGAATCAGCAAGAGGTTTGTATTAATTATTAATCTGTAAAGTCAATTTCGAATATTTTAAGGAAGCATCTGTCGGAGTAACTTTGATTTTGCTAATTTCTATTTAGCATTGACGGTATTTTAGGTATCTATATTTCGGATTCTGATGGAGTGGTCATAGCTAGCGGTAACCTCAATGCGTTTTTTACTGTTACAGAGAAACTCTCTCAAATGGCAGAGCTTAATTTGCACGAGTCTACCATCGCTTCTTTTAATCAAACTATACAGCAATCTTGGAAAATGGGACTAGGGCAGCTAAAACACATGTTTGTGCGATACCAAGATATGCAGGTATGTCTTGTTCTTTCATTCTGTAGCTTTGTCAATTTTTGCACATCGAAGATATTAACTCCTCACCTATATTTCTCACTTTAGTGGGATGCCATAATTGCAATTTAGGTAAGTCTTCACAACCTGACTCGTTATTTTACAATGTATCAGCAGTATCTTTAAATTTAAATTTGATATTGAGGTAAGTCAATTCACACGGTTACGTGTAGTGACAATTAAAAAATTGTAAGCTCCTTTTCTGTGTGCTGAAAATTCCTAACGTAATCCATGACACATTGATGCAGTCAAATGCATACTTTTCTCCAGATCATTATAAAAATAGAAGTAATTATTATTCAAATCGTAAGGAAGCTGTTTTTCCGGTGTCGCCTCCCTTTAAAGATGATTTGACCTTAGTCGTGCTTTGTTTTAAAGCATAGGTGGTGTCGTTTCTGTTTCGTCTAGATATATCTTCAACCAAGCTAAGTCCTTCGCTTTCAGATTGATTCTCTGATGGTGCTTCATCTTAAATGAGTGGTTGTTTCATTATAATTAATGTTAGTACGTTATTTTTCTCATGGATATGGTGCAGTGAAACATCAACTTTTAAATACCGATGGATTGCTCTTTGTGATGTAGTTGATCACAGCTGTTTATATTTGATGAGTATTCATTTACGAATTTGTTAAAACGAATAAAACTTGAATGACTACACGGAAGCAAATATTGGGAACGAATAAATTTAAAACGTTTGACTAATTCAAAAAAGAATGGAATTATCCAATCTATTTGCTTGCAGAATTCTAGAGCAAAGTTAGACTAGGCATAATTTAGCTTCCTGGTTTTTATTCAATAAGTGAGCACGTGGCCGATAAACAAAACAAATTCTTTGTGTGGTTGCATGACGAATATTTTAATAATCTAAAATAGCACTGTATCGATAAAAGCAATAGTAATTATGCAACACACCCGCTAGGGTGCTATCCTAGGTGGCACTGATTCAAGTTTGAGGAGGTGTAAATTAGAAATTAAATACGAACAAGTTAGAGTTTGTTAAATGTAAAAGATATGTTCATTAATAGTAGTACAAATGCAAATCGTTCACAAAAATAACAGGATAGACCAAGGACTACATACATGAGACTTTGTAATACAATAGGTGGCTATAGGGCTCACGTAATCACTTGTGTGCGAGTTAATTTTATGTATGTTCAGCAACGTAGTGTTGAGAATGAAAAGTACTTTAGTGGTGCAAACTGGATGTTAATATTAGACCTCGACCTGTTGCCTACCAAACGACAGTAAATGGTGCATCTGAACCTACCTATTGGGAGGAATCTTACAGCACCAATGAAAACTAGAAAAAGGTGGTTATGGGAATCATATGCACATCATCATCAACATACAGAGCCGTACAACAGCCAAAAGTGACTAATTTATCACTACCATATAACCGTAAGTCGTTCATTGTTATAGGTAGACTGTAAAAGAACATTAGGTCGCCCATTACTAGTGAGGATGATTTGTATTCGGAGTTTTCCTAGAAGCTAGTCAGTTCTGGAATGGTAGTATGAACCTCACCGGTTCTAAAGGGACACAACCTTCATCCTGTTTCATGTGAAACCTCGAGTTTGGTCTAACTGCACAGTAACTTTTATTGTTAAATGTGTTGGTCGCAATGAGAGCAAGCGTGCCAGACACGAATGACAAATCATATAAACATATGGACATGGATTAATTTTACATTTATCAACAGCATGGTTTTCAAAAATACAACGATTTTAGTGATACAAACTAGATACCAGATTAATTTATATCGAAGGGCGATTGACTGGTGTGTTCTAAAACACTTCGTTTTACAGATTAAAGCATTAGAAAACTCACTTGAGTAGGTTTCTCGCTTCATCCACGTATTCTAGGATTGGCATAATTCATATTGTACTCCTAAAATTGTATATCTTTAGCTAATATATTTATGCTTGCGAGAACCAAACATTTTTAAGACAACGTTTTAAAATCTCCATGTTTCTCTCGGCGGAGCGTTGCATTTAATAATATAACAAAGATCCGTCCGTCTTAAGTTTGATGGCTAAAACGTGTATATCGCGATTTCAAGGCAGCGTTATGTGCATCACACTAACAGTCAGATTAGCTAGCCGCAATAGGTATCGTGATAGCACGAAAGTATCAGTCTCCTAAGTCAAACAAGAACAAGACCTCGTCCTCAAATTCGAAGTAAATTTAGCGTATACGACATCAATTTTGGCGGCAGGTTATGCAACCCAGTTCTTTATAAAGACCATTCCTAAGGATTTCTTAATTTTACACGTTAGAACTATGCTTGCAGTATGACAGTTAATTTATTACTGCTCGTAATGTTAATTAAAGAATATTCTTCATTCGCATTTATAGTTTAATCTTTTTATAACAGTCATTTTCGTTTATAACAGTTAAACACTGTTTAATGCGGAGAACTAATATATATGCAAATATGTATTAGGTGTTGCGAACCTAGTAAAAATTAGTTCAGTTGTGACCAGAAGGATAAACCAAAGACAGCAATAACGGAAAGTATAATCTCATGCACATTCGTTTCGTGCTTACTGGCGACTCATCAGTAGGAGCTGGTATTACGTCCCTTAACCACTCATATATTCTGGTCGAATGAATGTGGAATAATAGGACGGTACAATCTCCTAGACGAATGTGTAAACCTGAAATAGTGAAGCTAACATCATCTAAAGTCAACGACAATGCGACTTCCATGCTAACTCACACTATATAATATATATACCGAGTCTGTAAAGGATACTAACACTATGGCTATTGTGTTAGTAACTGATACCTTTTTGAAATCAATGACTACCGGATACTAACACTATAGTTTCCGAGTCGGTAACTGATACTAACCTGATGGATATAAATTTATGCTAAAGTTCACCCAAATTGAGAATTACAACAATTTCCGAACACTTGTTACTCCAGTTAAACCATGCACTCTGGCCTTGATCGATATCAGTTATCACATTTCGCGGTAAGCATGACATCATTCAATTCAATATATTAAAGTTAAATACTGTTTTCTGCGAATAACTAATATATATGCAAGTATGTATTAGGTTTTGCGAACCTAGTAACAAATTAGTTCAGTTGTGACCAAGAGGATAAATCAAAAAGACAGCATGAACGGAAAGTATAATCTCATGCACATTCGTTTCGTGCTTACTGGCGACTCATCAGTAGGAGCTTCACTACTGCAGGTTTACACATTCATCTAGGAGATTGTATCATCACCTAAATATATAGTGGTTAAAAGTCGTGATACTGGCTTCTACTGATGAGTCGCCAGTAAGCACGAAACGAATGTGCATGAGATTCTACTTTCCGTTCATGCTGTCTTTGGTTTATCTTTCTGGTCACAACTGAACTAATTTGTTACTCGGTTCGCAACACCTGATACATACAGTCATTTTCGTTTGTTTCAATTAATTAGTTGCTAACATACAGTTTGACTTGAGGTCCGACGTGTTGTTCTCCATTGTGCTTTTTCTCGTATCGTCCTTTTTTCAAAGCACTACTCGACCAATAAGTTGAGATGTGAGCTTTGCATTTTCTTGCCGAGTTCAACCCAACTGTGACGACTGTTATGAAATTGGGTACTTTTATATTATGATAGCTGAAGATATGTGAAAAACAGAACAACGGGCGAGCCACAATGATGAATTCAAAAATACGTTAATTAACACAGCTTAAAAGAATACGATAATTGCGAAACTGGATTAATTGAAATTACCCGATCTGCGTTTTGACTAACGCAGTTTTGTTTCAAGTGGCTTTGTTGCTTCAAAAGGATTTCGACACCCGTTGACGGATGTCTTCTTCAGTTAATTCATAATCATAAGTTTTAAGCAAAGCAAAATAATGCAGCAAGCGTATTACGAAATTATATCAACTGTTATTAAACAAGCCTATCCTGGGGGGATTTGAATAAACTTTCACACGTGCATGTCTCGTTCCGATTTCTAATTTTATCATTTACAATGGTATGTGGTTATGATGAGTGCTACTGGTTTATTGGTCTCCCTTCAACCGGAAATGCGAGAGAAGCCTTAATTACGCCATTTCACATTGTGGGTATAAAACTAATAGTCTAACACATGTGAATGTTAAACTTATATTCAGCCACTCTAACATCACTTAGTTGGATGAATATAAAAGTTACGGAAATGCAAACTCACACATTTCTTCCGAAGGCATCAACATCATTAATACTAACCACTGGAAATGAGATGCGATCTAATCTTCATTGACTGGCGACGTTTCGGTTTAGATTTTCCAAAACCATCATCAGGCCTCTAGTCACACTTTCACAGTAAGGTTCTCAAGATAGCAGATTTAAGCAAATGTGGTAACCTCGTTCCGAAACAGATTTAGATCGCATCTCTTTTCCAGTGTTTAGTATGAACGATGCTGAAGCCTTCGGATGAAAGGGACGAATACACAGATACGTACTTGGAAATGGAGAGGTCAATCTGATCTTTGCGAAACGGATAGTGCGAAGTGACAACCCGAGAACGCAAATCGTGGAGATTCAACGTATGCAGCTGGCACTGCG
>JAQBSW010002776.1:0-50000 GCA_029291075.1 Eudiplozoon nipponicum | reverse complement strand
GGTTAAATACAATGGGATTGGTGCTTACTTCAAGCTCGCAAACTTGATTAAAAAAATTGTTACCACCACCCGCACAATCAATTATTGTTTAATTGTAAATCTTTTCTTTAAAGCACGTTATTCTCCTATTAATTGTAAAAATTCAAATTCAAAAAATTTTAAAATACAGCTTTATGATATACATATATATATATATAATATATATATATATTATATATATATATATATATATATATATATATATATATATATATATATGATTTCACAAAGTTGAAAATTATATATCCCGCACTCACAAGAAGAAACGTTTCTTCTTAAATACGTTTTTCGACAAAGGAATTGGGAAATTGTTGCCATGGTTACAAAGCTCGCCAATTGATAATTTTAATTCAATTTTAAATCATTCCACGAGAACAGTAGAAATGTATGGAGTGGAAAACAGGCAAACAAGTTTTTTAGTTCAGTTGTGACCAAAAGGATAAACCAAAGGCAGCATGAACGGAAAGTATAATCTCATGCAAATTCGATTCGTGCTTAGTGGCGACTCATAAGTAAGAGCCGGTATTACGCCCTTTAACCACCATATATTATGGTCAAGAATGTGGGATATAGGACGGTACAATCTCCTAGACGAATGTGTAAACCTGCAATAGTGAAGCTAACATCGTATAGTCTACGACAATGCGACTTCAACGCTAACTCACACTATATAATATATATACCGAGTCTGTAAAGGATACTAACACTATGGCTATTGTGTTAGTAACCGATACTAACATTATTGTACCGAAAAGGTACATGGTACTAACACTATGGTTTCCGGAGACGGAACATGGTACCAATATGATTGATATAAATTTATGATATAGTTCACCGGAAATTGATAATTACAACAATTTCGAACACCTGTTACCCAGTAAATCCATACACCGCGGCCTTGATCGATAATGCTATCACATTTCGCAGTAAGCATGACATCAGTCAATCAATATATACAGTTAAATACTGTTTGTTGCGGAGAACTAATATATATGCAAGTATGTATTAGGTTTTGCGAACCTAGTAACAAATTAGTTCAGTTGTGACCAGAAGGATAAACCAAAGGCAGCATGAACGGAAAGTATAATCTCATGCACATTCGTTTCGTGCTTACTGGCGACTCATCAGTAGGAGCTGGTATTACGCCCTTTAACCACTATATATTTTGGTCAAGAATGTGGGATAATAGGACGGTACAAACAGTATTTAACTGTTATATATTGAAATGAATGATGTCATGCTTACCGAGAAATGTGATAACTGATATCGATCAAGGCCAGGGTGTATGGATTTACTGGGGTAACAGGTGTTCAGAAATTGTTGTAATTCTCAATTTCGGTGAACTATAGCATAAATTTATATCAATCATATTGGTATCATGTTCCGTCTCGGAAACCATAGTGTTAGTACCAAGTACCTTTTCGGTACAATAATGTTGGTATCGGTTACTAACACAATAGCCATAGTGTTAGTATCCTTTACAGACTCGGTATATATATTATATAGTGTGAGTTAGCGTTGAAGTCGCATTGTCGTAGACTATACGATGTTAGCTTCACTATTGCAGGTTTACATATTCGTCTAGGAGATTGTACCGTCCTATTATCCCACATTCTTGACCAAAATATATAGTGGTTAAAGGGCGTAATACCGGCTCCTACTGATGAGTCGCCAGTAAGCACGAAACGAATGTGCATGAGATTATACTTTCCGTTCATGCTGCCTTTTGGTTTATCCTTCTGGTCACAACTGAACTAATTTGTTACTAGGTTCGCAACCTCTAATACATACTTGCATATATATTAGCTCTTCGCAACAAACAGTATTTAACTGTTAAACAAGTTTGATTCTTTTGAAAGATTTTGTTTTCCAGGAGTAATTTTATTCCATTTCTATAGTCTCGTTATTTTTCTATCATAGGTATCGCACACACACACACACACACACAATTTATATTTCTAGCATCCCGCGTCATTTTTTTTTGGAATTAGTGCTCCTACTTTCAGCCTCACCGTCTAAATGAGTATTCACCTATGAATCATTTCCGTTCAGATTTTCGTCCGCTTCCCTAATTCGCTTATAGTCGTTTAGTTTTATCCAAATGCCAAGCATACTCACAAACAGGTTTCGTTTACACAAAGATGGTAGATATAAATGCTTTATCGCCTGCATAATGATATTCCTCACATAACAAAAAATCTACCGTAGCAGTTCGTGTTAGTATTAAACACTTTACATATAGGACAGACTAGAAAACGTGTAAATTAAACTGACAAACTAATCACACGCTTGGCATTAAGCATACTAATATTTTAGGCTGTAAACAGCGTTACTGATAAAGAAATGCTCTCGTATGTGATGAAATGAAATTGCAAACCAATAAAATCTTAGATTATGTAAAATTGAACATCTGTGGTGAAGAATTATGCTAAAGCATGTAGTCTTACAACAAGGTAAACTATTCAAAATTAAACAATGACAGAATAGATTAGAAGATAACTAGAAGAAAATATATTTCGTTTAAGAAGAAGAGCAAATTCTAAGATAGTAATAAAATTATCAAATTTTGATCTAATAGGCTTTTGGAGCTTAAAGTAAAAATAGAAAGAAGATTATAAAAACGGATTGCCCTATAATTAGTAAAATTTGTCTTGCTTAATGGTGAACACATTGTGCATAAAATTTAGATAGTTAACTCACCTTTTCTTCTTTAAACTACTATCAACCTAACTATTAAAATCTAGTATTTTGTTCCTGAATATCGTTTGAGCATTGCTGTTCTTCTGACTTTGAAGCTATTAATAATTGGCTTAAAGCTTCGAGGCCTTTTTTACGGACACATCAGAAGCATCACAACGTTACACCCAATTTAGCAGACACAGAAGTCCAACATATATTTTATCTTAGTTAACTTTTTCGTTTACACACATAACCTCACACATTCAATGGGATGATGACGGTAAAATTTCTTGTCAACATTTACCAAATATAAATAAGCGTTGACGATGATAACAATCAAGTTTAACCAAGGTTGCGTAACTGCCCAATAAACTTGTTCCGTGGTTTTTCATTATTTCAACTATCGTTTGCTTTTCTAAACGAAGTATGCTAATTCATATCGCAATTTCTTGATTCTTTTAGTTAGTACGTGATGTGGCTGAACCACAAGGTTCCCAACTAGACTGGTAGGAGAGTGCAATTTAAAGACGTCTGTGGAATTGAATGGTGACTACACGCCTGCAATCGCCCAACACAATTAAAATCTCCGACGTACATTCACGAGATTGAGCATTAAAGGTGCTAACTAAATGTAACGACAGAAATGAGTCGGCAATTTAAGAAGCGTGGCGTATACAATCAGTGGTTCAGTGGTAGAATGCTCGCCTGCAAATTATCGCCCATTCTATGGCTTGAATTATATGGGCATATATATAGATATATATATATATATATATATATATATATATATATATATATATATATATTATATCCCATTTAATATACATTTGTCAGTATAATAGGATTATTTTTTAAATTAAGCGAGCAACCTTGATTTAAATCACTGCTATCACCGCCTGCGCAGTAAATAATCGTTTTATTATGTAAATATTAAATGATTCGTTTAAATTTCTCTTCTTTACGAGAAGCCTTGCTACTTTTGCGGCATTTCGCAAGAAAAATCTTTCGCATATAATATTTGATCCAATTATTAATCTTTAACAATAACGTAACGAACAAACAACCTAAACTATGACGGTGGAACAAATATTTTTATTCAACCAAAATACCGTGAATTTTGAGCACATGTGGCAGATTATATGATGCCAAAATACCAATTTCTTGGGTTAAACATATTAAAGCAACAGTCATGTGCTAAGCAGAAGTGCTACATTTGCTTTTTTGTGCAACAGTGTTTCTACTTTAGATATTTTCGGCCTCCAGTTTCAAAAGCCCTTTATCAACTGTAAGCCCACCACACAAAGAAATTTGAAAATTCGTAAGTCACATGAAATTGCCACATTTGACCATCATAGCAACCGTTATTTGATTGAGCTTCTGCTGATGGTCAAACCGAGATAATGTTTCGTGTTTTATAATTATCAAACAATAACGAATCTATTACATCAAACACATTATTTCCTTTCCTTTTGCGACCACTAGATATCACCTACATTAGCACAAGTTCCTTTATTCAAATATGTATTTTAATTCGATTTTATGTTTCAATAAATCTTTGTTTCGGTGATATTTTGAGACTCAATTCCAGGTGTCCTTTTCACGAATGAATAAATCACATAAAAGTAAACCCGATTAGGACAATAAAAAGCAAACTTGATCACAGTTCATAAGTCGATTTATTTTTTTACTGAAATCGTATTAATTGGTTTACGTAAAAATGTGTGAATTTTCGTGTGTAGGTTTTGTTTAAATATTATGTTCATCGTTACACTCTAATAAAATCACATACAAGTTGTTAGCAAGAAACGCAATATTTACATCTGCTTCTATGTTTGTGCATCGCATATATGTACTAACTATAAAAAGCTTTTTAAAAATTATGTTAAATAACTGTTAGGAGTGAAGATTAGTTTAAATTTTGGCATTTAAATAATTTAAATCAATTTTGGTACATAGCCAGAAAAATGTAATAAAGATATGTAATTGATTTCTGTAATTATATAAAATAGGAGACTAATTACAAATGAAAAGAATACGACAAGAAAACACTTAATTTATTTAAATTCAAATCAACTAGGAGGTTTGCTGAAATATGCAAATTTACGAAATTAAAATATAGTATCTTAGCGTGAAAATTATATTTATTACATAAAAGTAGTGTTTGGAAAGTGTGCAGCTTGTAAAATAAGCTCTAATTTACTGTTTGTACATTTCATCTCCAGAAATATTAAGAGATAAAAGTGAACTCTTGCCACAGAAAGCGGACTCGCTTCAAGTGTTTTCGTGTAGTTCGTGATTTCCGTAATAAACAAATGACTGTATAGGCCAAATAAAGAAATACCTGGTGTTTAAATAGCGACTGGACGTTGTTGGCTTGTAACGTTTTTTTAGAACCTACTATCTTTAAATGCGTACTACTGAGAAAAACATTTTAATCAAGGTTATGCTTCACAAAAAACCCAGAATAAACAAAACATACAGATATTACTGAACAGAACAGTCTGTTAACATTTGATTTAATTACTTTAGTCAGATTTCTGTCGACGATTATCCTATGGTTTGTATTATGAAAATCTAAAAAATAAATAAATTATATATATATATATATATATATATATATATATATATATATATATAATTTATTATGTCTGTTGACTTTAAGTAATTCACATCGTTTATTGTAGTAAAGACTATAGAATATTCTGGAGTATATCTTTTCGGTATAAATGGACAATTTATTTTGTGAACAATTAAAAAGACAGTTTTGACTTGTCGGTTATAGAATTTATGGTATTGTTTTTTATTAAGTGAATGATGACTTGCCTGATTTTCAGTTCTATTTGTAGTTATGTGCAACAGTTGTATGATTAGATATTGTTTGTGGCGGAGAACTAATATACATGCAAGTATGTGTTAGGTGTTGCGCACCTAGTAACAACTTAGTTCAGTTGTGACCAGAAGGATAAACCAAAGGCGGCATGAACAGAAGGTATGATCGCATGTGCACATTCGTTTCGTGCACACCGGCTTCTACTGATGAGTCACCAGTAAGCGCGAAACGCATGTGCGCATGAGATTATACCGTATGTTCTTGCTGCTTTTGGCTTATCCTTCTGGTCATTTTTGAGCTAAATTGTATGGTTGTTTGCAGTTAAATGCACAATGGCTTGCGAAGTGAATTGGAACTTTTTTCGGCGTTCAGGGGCACAAAAACGCATAAAAAACATTTTAAGTTGAAAAAACGCGACAGCCTCGTCAGCACTCAATCCGTCGATGGAAGGGTTGTCAGATCTTAGTCACCACTTAGTTATACAGTACGTAGACTCATACAAATCAACAGGTAATTAGCTAGTGCCAGGTGTGCAACTACTGCCAAAAATAAGAATAAAATGTCAGACTAGTTGTAATTCATTTTATCACTTGAATATACAGGATATATATATATATATATATATATATATATATATATATATATATATATATATATGAAAAATTTGTACCTTTTTTGTCAAGTAATCATGATATAAATTAGCCTTTCAAAAAAATATTAACTTAATCTAAGTTATTCAATACATGTTTTTATTTGAATAATATTATAATAGTTCTAAAAGTTACTTAAACTTTGAACGAGTCCAATCAAAGGCGTACCGATGCGATAACATAAATCATTGTAAATCATATGTGGCTTTCCACTAACATTCTCTTAGCATTCACTATTACAAATATCTGCTAAGGTAATTGAATGCTTAATTGCCTAAAGTTCTTGTTAGCTTGAAGCATAACTTTCATTGAATTTGATCAACCGTTCAACACAATTAAACATGCAACACTAGTTTCGTCAGTTCTCGTCTTTACTGAAATATTCAAATTTTTGTGGAGCATAACCATAAACGTGATGGAGGAATTAATTCAGATCACTTTCTAACATTGTACAACAGCAGAAACATGCCGTACAACAAGCAGAATGAAAATGCATGTGGATACACGCAAATACACACGAAAGCACACACGTGCGCATTCCACACACATGTGTGTTTCTTCGCTTTGGTCTAGGTAATATCCTCACATTACTACTATAGGAATTCAGCCTGTATTAATAACAACGAAGATCAGGTAATTGTTTAAAAATCTAAATACGCAGTTTTTTCATTCTTACAATTTCCTCACAGCATAGGTAATTATTTAAATCAAGTTTGCGAGCTTTAAGTAAACACCAATCTCATTTTATTTAAACAGTCGTTGAACAACATAGCAAAACTACCGCCAGTCATAAGTGCTGACGAACTGACGGTAGTTTTGTTATGTTGTTCGACGACTGGTTAAATAAAATGGGATTGGTGTTTACTACAAACCCAAACTTGACCTAAATAATTTTTACCACCAACTGCGAAATAATTGTTTTTTTTAATATAAACTATAATCGAGTAATCTAAATGAAGCTTCTTAACTCGATAAATGACGAACCAGATATTTCAACCAGGATGAGATAATCATTCTGCTTACAAATGCCAGGTAATTTAAAGATTGTTGCCATTTCTCAAATCCGAGTTGCATATCTGCTGCTTCACTGTTGAATGCCTTTTTCGTGATCATGCGCCTAGCATATCCTGGAAGCGCGTGTATTGGCCATGCGTATCCAGGTCATGTAGAGGGCACCAAGAAGTGGACACCGAAGATGATTATAATGAGCTCCTGAGGTACAACGCTGACAAGCAGAAATTAGTGCAATGCCAATTGTTGTGATTAAACTGTGGCATCGAACGACGTCGAACAGAAGAAGAAGTGCATCCAGGTGGTTAATGCATTGGTAGCATGGACATTATGAAATGCATTTTCGCACAACTTATTCAGCTCCATTTTTGTCATCAAATGCCAAAACGTAACAATTAATGTCATTTACTTCATGTGAAGACAACGAAATGTCGCCGATCTAGAGATATGCACGGCGGCACGGATGCATTGGGCACAAAGCCCGAGATATTTTTCAGCATTATTGTCGCCTTAAACTATTTATTAAATTGTTATATTGCTAAATCAACAAACGGTTGAACTAACAATACTGTTTCAATTCAGCAGACTAATGGCCGTTTAGTTCTGCACTAAGAGTAATGTTGCTTTCAACGGGCATTACGTTTTCGAATTCAGCTCTTTCGATATAGAATGAGAGCTTCAAAGGATTGAGGGGACATTTTCAGAAACATACTGAGAGTGAAATGACTATTGTGGTAGCACGTTTATTTTAATTACTTGGTAGATCTTAAATTTTTATCTGTAATACTTGTTATTTACAAGACGTTTTGTGCCATTCAGAGTTTCGTTGAATGGAATGAACAAAACGAGAAAAATAGTTTAGATGGCTCAATTTTTCTCTGGTGCCCGCCATAATTAGCAGCGCAAAATTTGTCATGTCCATAAAAAGAACCAGATCCAGCTTAGCCGAGTGCATCTGTGATTGAGAATCCGCTTCAACGGCATCACTGTAGGTTTTCGTTGAACAGAACCGGGCTAAGAAATGAGCAATTAATATCATTCTACAGGAGCATCATGTAGCAATATGCATAAATTATTCGTCGCGAAGAAATGTAACATGCCTTTATATTTAACACTTGTCACTTATTCAGCCAGGTACAAAACAATATATCCAATTCGGCATGATCGCACATTCTAATCAATTTGATGTGCACAATTCACACTTGCGTTCGGCTCCTACTAATAGGCAGCTAGTATGTGATCTGTGTACGGCAGACTTCATCTTTCGCGCATGCTGATTTCTGTATGTCGCTATGGTCCTATAAGAAGCAACGTCCTATTGTTTAAATCTATATACTCATAATTAAATAACGAAACAATGCAGGTACTTTGCAGTAAACAAACAACTTGCATTTCTATGACTAAGCGAATATTGGTTGCGCGGGCGGTGATAACAATTATTAAGATCAAGGTTTTGGTCTTCATATACGCACCTGACCCATTAATTACTTACATTTGTCAGTATAAACTAAGAATTTTATAGTGTAGAAAAGGAAAATTATCCAGTAGACCGGTTTCGTCCATATTGGGGACTGATCATGCACTGGCCAGAAATGGCCGCGGACAGGGCTCGAACCTGGGCACGTCAGCTTCCGAAGCAGACGAGCCCAGGTTCGAGCCCTGCCCGCAGCGATTTCTAACCAGTACATGATGCGTTCCCAATAAGGACAAAACCTGTCTACTGGATGAATTGACTTTAGTACGCTATAAAATTCTTAGTTTATACTGGCATGTGTAAGTAATTAATGAGTCAGGTGTGTATATCAAGACCGGAACCTTGATAATAATAACCTGCATTTCTATCAAAGTATACATCAAAAGGAAAAGTGCTTTGGTATTTTCTTAACAAATAAGCATCATAAGCGAACTAAATGAAATGTTACCTGGGCACCACCGGAAGAAACTTAGGTAAGAGATTGGAACTATAACCACACTGCAATGGGGACAGCGTTGTTATTTCAACGAAATATTCAAACTATTCTACTGCTGAAAGATTCAGCTTTTGCATTAAAAATAGAAGTTTCTCGAAAAAAATGTTTATGAGACTTTAAAAGCAACACCAGATACGATGAGGCGGCTTGTCATTGAATACTTGCTGACAAAAAATAAAAACTACATGTTAGAAATTGCCAGTCCACATGTAACAACGCACTTGTTCAGAATCCCACGAATGCCTCAATAAACCAGTCAAAGGTCATTAACCTCGATATGGCCAAGAGAGATATAATTGGCTAAGTATGCAACCAGCAGAATTAAGGAAGCGCTTACTTAATAAATGGGCGGCGAGGACAATAATTCAAATCAGGTTTGCGGACTTGAGATATATACCAATCCTGTTAGTAGACCGTTCGCACAACAGTTCATATAAATGATGAAAGTTGCACTAATCTGTGCGATTGGTTAAAATGCTTGGTTATTGATTATTCCGCTCTAAATTCTTAATTTCAGTAATGAAGTTCCAGGACGGACAATTCGAAATATTTAAAGAGTCCAATATCCTAAAAGATTAAACGAACATTGGTTGCGCGGGCGGTGATAACAGTTACTATAATCAAGGTTGCGAACTTGATATAAACACCTGTCCCTTTATGTACATACATTTTTCAGTATAAACCAAAAATTGTATAATGTAGAAAAGGCAATTTATAGTTTATACTGACAAATGTACGTACATAATGGGACAGGTGTTTATATCAAGATCGCAACCTTGATTATAGTTATCCTAATAGATTTACTGTCTTTCATTTAGCATATTTCTATTTTCTGAAACTTACAAATACATTACGAATGAAACAGGACGTTCTAAACACGTCAGAAAAGGTTGATGACAATTTTTTTAAAATTTATATATATATATATATATATATATATATATATATAAAAGTAAGTTATAATACTTGATTCTTTTCATTTTTAATCGTTACACTAATCAGATACGAAAAATCAGCGCAAAAAGATAATTTAAATAAGAAAATGGCTTAACTGTAGTTAACTCCGATAAATTTCTACATAGTCCAATAAAACACAATGCTCAATTGAAAGTCAAAAATGATAATTCTATTTCAGCTGACAAGTTAATATTGCAATATTCGATTTTGTACAATAAAAATATTCAAAATATTATATATATATATATATATATATATATATATATATATATATATACGATTGAAAAACAATGAGCAAAATCTGCTAAATTGTGATTTACGATCGGCTAATCGTTCGTTGCGCGTCAGGGATAAATTCGAAAGGGGATTGCAATCTGGAATATTTTTTCTCTGCAGCCAGTTCACAGGTTTTCGTTTGATTTGATGGATTGTAAATGCAGCCGGTGAATTAACACGATTTGGTCTGATAAAAATTGCTTCTCTCGAATGCGTATTTGATGAAGCTGTCTTGAATAAAATTTTCAATTAAAAAAGATGAAACTGCCAAGAATAAAAATGGCTATAAGCAACTACTTCTGTCATGCATGACACAAAAACATAATCCTGACACGCTGACAAGCACGCAGAGGGATAATCAAAAGCTAATCACCTACAGGAGGCAGGAATTTTAGCGTACATACCTTCTGAAAACGCACGACAATATTCAAAAATAGGAACAAGATTTGAAACATGCGAATTAAGGTGTAAGTATTGACAGCGAAAATCTGAACTCTGCTTGATGTATCCATAAAAACCGATGATTAATCCATTTTCTAAGACCACTTTACATATAATAAACCAGTTAAAGCATGCGAAAGCAGTCATTTCTGGACAATTTACAAATAGAAGCTGATTGCAGAAAAGTTCTTAAAATGGATGTCATAGATAACACAATCTGTGTGACCAGACAAGAGCATTTAATCGTTCAGTGTAATGTAGGAGGGGTAGGTTTGGAGAGGGGAAGTATAACTATCAGTAACTGATCTGATTGTGTTACATCTATTAATTTGAAAGACGGTAAGTTTATGGCGTGATAGAGGAAAATTGGCAAGGATAAATTTTTAAAGTGACTTACATTCATGAATAGAAACGCGGAAACAAGTACAATGAGAAGATCAGGAGCCAGGTGTAAAAGTTAGCCTATTATTACTGTTAACTTAAAAATAAGCTTCTCGAAAGAATTACCTGAAGGGGCCACGTGGTATTTATACCCTAAAAACGAAACAATTGAAACTTTATAGCAGAAAACACATCGACTAGAGACGTGAGAATTGAAAACTGATAAATGATTCAAGTTTAACTACAGTTCGTCTTTGTAATGTACGCTTTATTTTACCACAGTAATAAACTTTCGTGTGGCCTCCAAGATTATTGTGTACCCATGCTCAGTTCTAGTCGACAATACAACAGAGTTTTAATGTCATCCCTGTGCAAAAGTTACTTCTTTATATAAAACATTATTGTTCCACCGCTTAGCTAAGTGGTTAGTATGAGATTTGTATACAAAGATAATATTTGATTTCGCTCCAAGACATTCCGAGAGATTAAATTAGCAAAAGATTTTAATTGTGATTTGGAAGTTTGTAATTAAGATACTGTAGACATAATCGCTAGAACATTATAAATAACAACTCTAGATATCTACAGAACTGAAATACACTGTACCAAAAATTGAATTGTCTATATACTCAAATTTCAAAGAATAGTATAACAGCCCAACGCACATATTTATATATATTTTAACTTGCTACTATGAGTATAACGACTGATATTTAAAAAAAAGATTAATTAAATGAATACTAATACATGCGGAAATATGAACAGAAATTCGATACAAACGAAATTTGCTAGATACCTGTGTAACATAGCAAATGCTTTTATCAGAATATTATCAGTTCATAATATATTGTAACCCAGACTCATCTTTGGCGCAATAACTTGATTTTTAGCGCGTTAAAACTCAGAAAGCAATCGTAATATTGGAAAAAGCTATTTAAAATTTAATCGCTCTTATTATGTTTATACGAATAGGTTAAGAATGTTGACTTATATATTTTAAATATAGTATTTAGTTTCCCTAATGGACTACTTCAACTAATTATCGTCATGCAGTCCCGATACAACGCAAAGCGCTACACTATTCATGCTCTACAACCACGCTCCTGTTTGTGACAGACAGGTGCATTTCCATACACTACGCAGGACTGCGAGGACATGACTCTGAATAATTGTATAAAAGTAAATCTAGTTAATTCTGAAGTAGGTCAGCATGCATTTGGAATGTATTTTAAACTGAGAAAATTAATTATCAAAGTCAACGCTCATCAAAAGCATCCCCAACGCTGTCAATTAGCCATTTTACTCAACCTGTCGATGAGCGACAACTAACCAACCTTGATTCGGACCGATGGTTTGCCCATATTCTGTCAAACTTACCAATATTTTAATTTATCTACACATTTATAACCATTAATATAACATTCGCCTTCGATTCCGCTAACGGAAATTACAGCGCTTGGTAACATTTGAGGTGGATGTCAACTTAATGAGGATGAGAGAAATTGCTCAGTAAAAAAATATATATAATAACTTTGTTAAAATAGACACCCAACTTGATACAGGTTATTCAATTCGGGAAATCTAACAAATAGATTTAGAACCGAAAGTAAATTTAAACATACCCATAAATAATCAAATCCTATTATTACTCCTTTAGTTTTTATATATATATATATATATATATATATATATATATATATATAAGTAAATAACCAGATATAAAATTAAACAATCAAAGTATAAATTTATACGACGGCGCACTTTTTGTCAACTCAATAAAACAATAAACGAAAGGTGCAAAAAATTTTTTTCAGAATCGAGATTAGTCTCTTTGGCTGAGGCCGCATCCAGATTTTTATTGTGAACCTCGAAACTCCGAGTTCTAACTGGTTTCGAAACTTGCGAATTTCAAATCTGGACGTCATTTTTCAAATTCAAATGAGCTAACCAGAATAGTATTTTACACTTCAGTTTTCGTCCAGAGTGAGAATGGTGTTAATTTGCAATGAAAGGGCTTTTTATAAAACGGCTAACGCTTCATTTTGCCTGGCTAGAAGCTGTAAGGACTGCCTGAAAACCAGAAAATTTTCAAAGCACAAAGTACACACTTTGTATCAGCAGAAGGGAGGCAAACGAGACAGGAACTGAGAAGGATGTGGAAGATGCCGCACTTCGTATGTACCGAAACTTGGTCCAATTTGAAACGCCGTAACGATTACGAACCTTCATGCTAATCTGTGTATAGAAAGATAAAGAGAGGAAAATCATAAAACCGTTATTTTTTATTGCTTTAAATCAAGTTTGCGAGCTTGAAGTAAACACCAACCCTATTGTATTTAACCAGTCATCGAACAACATAACAAAACTACCACCAGCCGCAACGCACTGACGCGTTTCGACCTTCCATGATCGTCATCAGAGTACGACGGCAAACTGACTGGTGAGGATCAAACCGCATTGAATATATATATGGAAATCAAACTTAGATATGCGACTCGCTCATCTAGCAGTCGCATACATTGAACTTGACTGGAAATGTCGGCTGCACAATTTCTATGCACCCGCGCAATCAATTATTGTTCAATTGTATTGCCTATATATGTATATGTGGCGAAAGCTGCAAACAGTTAATGTTCGTGACTGCATAGAAATTGTGCAGCCGACATTTCCAGTCAAGTTCAATGTATGCGAGACTGCTAGAGGCGAGAGCCGCATATCTAAATTTGATTTCCATATATATTCAATGCGGTTTGATCCTCGATAGTCAGTTTGCCGTCGTACTCTGATGATGATCATGGAAGGTCGAAACGCGTCAGTGCGTTGCGGCTGGCGGTGGTTTTGTTATGTTGTTCGACGACTGGTTAAATACAATGGGATTGGTGTTTACTTCAAGCTCGCAAACTTGATTTAAAGCATAATTACCACCACCCGCGCAATAAATTATTGTTAAATTATTTTTTTATTGTCTAACATAAAGACTGCTTCAAATAAAACATAACTCCACTGACGCGAGCGTCGTGTGCTTTCTGACAACGCATAAATATAAGTCGGCACTACACCGTTGGCCTACAGAAAATTGGGTAATTAATGCGTAATAGAAATAGGATTCATTCTTTCCATCTTACCTCATTTACCTAGACCCAATTTATAGTGGGTCTGCAACGTGGTACCGCCTACTATCGAAGAGTAACCAACTAACCCAAGGCTCATGCGTGCATAGATATGCAAGTTTTATTTACGCAAACTTTGTCTGATCCTACAGATCTCATATAAATAAATTCCATGCAAGACAGGCCATGATTAATAAGCATTTTAAAATAACCCTGAATATACGCCGAGGTGACTTTGGTTGCATTCTTTTTGTGCATATAAAAACGTCAGCACTCAACTATTTATAGGTAACCTAACAGATGGATCAACCATAATTTGTAGTTGAAATAAACACGATTTTTATTATTATGCAAAGGTGAAAGAGGAAACATTTGCCAATCATTGCTCGCGCAAGTGGTAATACAAACTCTTTAAATTAACTTTGCAAGATCGATACGAAACATGTTTTACATTGTGTGAACCAGTCGCAAAGCAGAAAAACACCCGTCAGTCACACGTACGACACTGACAGTAGTTGTGCTATGTTTTGCGACTAGTTA
Organism: Eudiplozoon nipponicum; assembly: GCA_029291075.1. Taxonomy (NCBI): domain Eukaryota; kingdom Metazoa; phylum Platyhelminthes; class Monogenea; order Mazocraeidea; family Diplozoidae; genus Eudiplozoon; species Eudiplozoon nipponicum. Next base: position 35,116 of record JAQBSW010002776.1, on the reverse strand, counting down.
GATCCAATATGATTGGTGTTTATATCAATCTCGCAAATTCTTTTTGAAGAAAAAGAGAGTCATGTTTGTATATATTGAAAAATATTGATTAGAAAGTTTCCTGTCGTCCTCTGATACTGACCATGCGAGTTCGTAGCGCGTGAGAAGATGCTTGGGACAATGTTTGTAAGTGTTGTGCGACTGGTTAAATAAAATGAGATTTGTGTTTGTCTCAAATGCGAAAAATTTATGCAAATTATTGTTATCACCTACCGCGTGATCCGCAATTGCTTAATTAACTGATAGTTTGGCAAAAGTTGCGAAACAGATATTTATGGGACTGCATACAAATTTTATGTCGAAATTCCAGTAAACAAATAGGTAAACGGGACTACAAGGCGCGAAGGTGACATTTCTGATTTTCCACATATTATGCATACATGAAACAAACATTGCTTGCACACGCGGTGATAACAATTGCTTTAATCAAGTTAAACAATTGAGCGGCATAATTGTCAGTATAAACTAAGTATTGCATTTTGTAGAGCACCAGGTTCCGAAGCAGACGTGCCCAGATTCGAGCCCTGTCCGCGGCAAATTCTGGCCAGTACGTGATGAGTTTCCAAAAAGGAGGAAACCAGTCTACTGGACGAATTGCCTTTTCTACGAATTACAATTCTTAGTTTACACTGACAAATGTAAGTAATTAATGGGTCAGGTGCTTATATTAAGACCACAACCTTAAGTAAAGTCATTATTTATGAATTTCCGTTTGATACTCGTTAATCAGTATATTGTCGTGCTCTTCTAATGGAAGGACGAAACGCAAAGTTTACATAAATTGATATGGGATGTTATCTCAACTCCGAAAGCTTGATTTAAATAACACTGGCAAGTATTTACTCGCGGAATGTAGAGAAGTTATTTGTTTATTTAGAAGCGTGTAACACGAAGAAAATAATGAATGATAAATCAAAATTCAATTAAAGTCTGCTCAATTTCATTAATGAAGCGAATTGCCAGCCAATTCGTGAGTCCTGCATTCAGCAATTTCGAATGATAATATTTAACATATGATATGTTACAACAGCCATTTATTTAAAGTCTGTCTTGATTAAAATGTTAGTTAATTTCCTTTTTAATGTTCAAAGACCCAAGATATTGACAGAATTTGCGGAAAAAGCAGATTTAGACTAAATGCCAATTGTACACCGTTTTTTGCGCATTACTAATTAAATTATTGAATTAATTTTGATTTATATTATTATAATTATTAAAATCGAGTTTTATCTTATGAAATGCTTATTGAACTAATATTGTCTTTCACAAGTAATACAAAACAAGAAGATAACTATCAGTAACACGCATAAACGCGTTTTGATATTGTCAGGAATACTTTAAATCAAGTTTGCGAGCTTGAAGTAAACACCAATCCCATTGTATTAAACCAGTCGTCGAACAACATAGAGCAAAACTACCGCCAGTCGCACGCACTGACGCGTTTCGACCTTCCATGACCATCATCAGAGTACGACGGTAAACTGACTAGCGAGGATCAAACCGAATTGCAAATATATATAGAGAGAAAAATTAGATATGCGGCTCTCACCTCCAGTAGTCTCGCATACATTGAACCTGACTGGAAATGTCGGCTGCATAATTTCTATGCAGTCACGAACATTAACTTTTTGCAGCTCTCGCCACACCAGGAATTCACCAGAGAAAGAAGGAATGCCGAATGGCGTGGATCAAATCGCAAGTCGTAACTAACACGTTTTGACACAGTGAGTAATGAATTTCATATGTGTTAATAGTTATTATTCAGGAGAAATTTGCAAATTTAGGATAAACACCAGTCCGATTTTTTTAGACTACTAGCACAATATAGTAAGACAACGGTCAACCGCACATTCTGAACTAGTTTGGCTTTACGTGGTCACCCGCCGAGTATGATAGCGAATTGACCAGTGGAGATCTATCAACATTGTATAACTAGGATACGGAATATCAGATATGCAACCAATGCCCATTTTTAGTCTGGCATGAATCGGCATTTGTCTAAAGGTTCACTCATTGTTCGCGCGACTGCCTCTGTCTCGATTTGAAAAAATAGACAATTAATAAAGACCGAGTCTCTTCGTTAAGATACATAAACTATCGACCGATTGGACAGAACATCGGCAACTTACATCAACAACGTCGTTATGTGCGACATCAGGAATTGTGCAAATCATCAAGGTGGTGAACAAATGTTTATAGCCTCCCGTTACCACCCCGCCTAGCTCACTCAGACTGGAGACCGGACTGCGCGCATCTTCGTTTACCATTCCGCTATTGGAGCTTATCTCCCGCCTGCGATACTGACCACCCATCGGATACCTTCCATCAGCAACGCCGCTATTGAGAGATTCGTCTTGTCGACGTGCCTGACGATGAGGGTATAAACTTTTACCAACATCTGATGAAGAGTGATAGGTGTGCGAGTCACCACCACCACCTGCGTAGCGGTATTGCTGAGAGGAGGACGCGGTGGTGGCTGGCGATCGTACTGTCGGGTGGCTGATCATTCCTCCAGAACCGAGTCCACCAGATTGTGTATAGCCAGTACCAGCATCAACCTGTCGGCCCATCATATTGCTGACCAACGTACTACCCGTCCTCCTACGCAAATCACTGGCCGCCTCTAGTTTACACTGCTCATAAGTGGACCAGTCACTGGCACCTGTAGACGCAGGAGGTCTGTTTTTGCTCGCCGTGTATTCATCTGTCTCAGCTCCAGGCCCACTAACCCCGCCTGTACTACTTGCTCCTGAGACACCATATGCTCCTTTTTGGAAGGAAATGAAAAAAATTATTTTGAGAACAATGAAATGTGTTATCGTGAGTAGAAACCACAAAAAGGGTAATTTTCTTTCTTCACCTCCATAAAACGTAACTGATTTTGAAATAATTCATTTTTATTCACTTACATTTTGCAATTACACCAGTTAAAGGTAACAGCATTACACAAGCAATTGCAGCTAACAGTATTTAGAATTATACACATCTTGAGTTTAATATTGCTATTATAGATAACATATAATAATTTTGTAAAACGTAATTAAAATGATAAATGTCTACGCAGCTTCAGATTCTGACTGATATATTTGCTTCTTTGTGTCTTTTATTGAAAAAATGAAAGAGTTCGCTTGATTAAGTATATGTCTCCGCATTAAACATCAATCAACCAGATTATATATTCTTGGTAGTACAAAACTAACGTATGCATATTTTTGTATTTGGTTTGGCGTACTAAGTTGTAACTTAGTTAAGACATGACCAATAGGATGTGCCAAAGTCAGCCTCAACACAGAGTGTAATCTCATTTACACGTGCATTTTGTGCAAATCGGTGACTCATCAACAGAAGCCGATACTAAGACCAAAAATCCATTATTTTATTGGTATTTTGTGCACGTTCGGCGTACATTGAACATAGTGAGTCGGGTTGAATATGGTGTTTCCAAAGTTTATATGAAAGTAAATTTACAACTCTTTTACTTTGCACACACAAAACAGATTTCACCAACAAATTTTGCTGCACATCGTGAATAAACATAGACTGAGATTGAGGTGTACTAAGATTTATTCAGTATACACCTTTCATTTGTGAGCATGAGATTGCACCTATCGTCAATTTTGACTTTGGAATGTCCTAATAGCATTATCAAACAGCATTCGCTGATAATTTATTAATTATTAGACCAAATGACACTTCGGCCAGTGAGGCGTCTATTTCAAAATCTCAAGATTTTATTTAAATAAATACGCTTTATTATCTTGTTACACGTTTGTATATGCAAAGTACGCTTCGTTGTTTTACTTCCCGGTTGATTGTATAGCTGGTTTCCAATGAATAAATATCCAAATCTGTTTTATTAATGTGGCCATACTAGCACGGCGTTTGGTATTCGTTTCTTATAAATTTATTCTTTTGCATGATTTCTCTACACATTATTCATTAAAATCCCCTCGAAGAATTTAATCGACATATTCTAATAGTTTAATGTCTTTATTTGAAAAGAAATCAAACCACAATATACATAGAATAAGAAAATACACCTATTTTCTAGATTATACATTAAAGAATACTTATCACTTTACTGATATTATTAGTAAATATAAATTATTAGAGAATGATAAACTGGCAAGCCTGGATGTGGTATCTATGTATACGAACATTCCGGTACAGGTTGCATTAGAGTGTGTCCAACGTTGTCTAACGGAATACCCTGAAATACTAGAAGGGAGTAAAATGATGTTAAGTAGTATTATGGAAATGTTTAAAATTTGTATGTCCTCTACATACTTTATATTTAGAAATGAATTCTACCTTCAAGTTAAAGGTGTTCCTATGGGACAACCATTATCAGTCCCAGTCGCTAATATTTATATGCATTATTTAGAAAAAAATCTCCTACTTAGATCTCCCCTCAAACCAAGCTTATATTTAAGATTCCTAGATGACATCTTCCTAATTTGGAATCACGGGGACAATGAGTTGGAGAATTTTCTGTATTTAGCTAATCAACTGGGAGAGGTAAAATTCACATTGGAAAAAGAAAACAAAGAAGAATTATCGTTTCTAGATGTAAAATTAAAACGAATGGGTCAGACATTAGAGAAAGATATTTACAGGAAGGATACTTATTCTGGTATCCTCCTGAATTATTGCTCTAATCACCCGTTTGGGATGAAAATAGGCATTCTAAAATCTATGATAATAAGAAGTCTTAAAATAGTGGATTTAAAATATAGGGATAAAGAACTGATGAAATTGAAAGAAATATTCAGGATAAATGGTTATCCGGAAAAATTAACTGAGAAAATCATAAAGGAGACATTATTGCGATTTAATAGAAGAATAACCCAGGAGAAACGGGCAGGAGATTTAGATAATCAGAATGAAGATAAGCACAGAACTCTGGTTCTACCAGACTCCAAATTAAGTAGAAAGATTAGGATATTAGCAACGAAATACAACATAAGAACAGTGTTAAGACAACCAGTTACAATAGGCAATAAGTTACCGAATCAGAAAGAAAAAATAGAACCGCTCAACACATCAGGGGTTTATGAGATACCTTGTAAAGATTGCAATCTTAGGTATATAGGTGAAACCATGCGTCCAATAAAGGTACGTAGAGGTGAACATAAGACTGCATGCAAATACAGACATAGTCATAGATCAGATCTAGCCAGGCACTCAATGGAGACAGGTCATCAGATAAACTGGGACGGCTGTAAACGGATTGCACTATGTAACCGAAATAGATTAACCAGGTTGATTAGAGAATCAATTGAAATAAAATCAGGAATGAACGTCATGAATATGACATGTGTAGAAAAATCATTAGGCCCAATATTTAATGAAGCCTTCTCGAATGGAAAGAAACGTAGATTAGAGGAATCAGAGCTAACAATAAATCTAAATAAGAGACCGCGACTATGAAAGGGAAAAAACAGAACGAATTAGATGGAGTTAGAGAGCGGTAATATGGCTATAGTTATATATGTATATATATGGTGAACATTTCAATTTACATAAGATGTGAGAGAATTTCACGTTGTTGCTTATATGTTTATCTAAAGATATTTAACAAATATGGGTATATATATATATATATTTCGCAAATACATATATATGGATGATTCTAAATATTCATATAAGATGTGGGGTGAACTCACATGGTTGCTTAAATGCTTATTTAGATATTCACAATATATATGTAGAAGAATATTTAGATTTTATATATAAGGTGAGAAAAGCTCACATGGTTGCTTATGTGAATTGAGATAGGCATTATGATATATATATATATATATATATATATATATATATATATATATATATATATATATATATGCTTTGATATTTATATATACATATAAATTGTGAGTAAAATTAGTATATATACTATACACTCAAGGAGAAATTGTAAGTGGTTGAATTTCAAAGAACCCATTTCAATTGCTTATAGATACATATATCTACATATATATATAGGGGTATATAGATAGACAATAAAAGAGATATATAAATATTATCAAAAGCATTTTGACTGATATAATTTATCCGTTGCGGGACTCACAGTGTTGCTTGTATGAGATTCATATTATATATATGGTATATACACGTATATATATATATATCATGAATATATAGATATTTATAAAAGATGTGGGAAGAACCCACATGGTTGCTTATATGCTTATCTATATATACATAGATAGCGTGTGGACGTATGTATAAATGGATATTTTATAAGATGTGGGTGTGTGTATATATAAATATAAATAAGTAAAAATAAAATTTAAATATAAAAGATTGCTAATTTTATATATATATATATATTCGTATATATATAGTGTATACACGTAGGTATAGATATATATAGATATATATGAAGGATATATAGATATTTATAAAAGATGTGGGAAGAACCCACATGGTTGCTTATATGCTTATCTATATATACATAATATATAGCCTATGGAATTATATGGATGTTTTATAAGAAGTGAGTATATATGTAATTATGAATAAGTAAATAAATATAAAATTTATTATATAGGTATATCCGACACAGATATTTTAATGGAGAAACTAATTTATATAGGATATGAGTATTAATGTGTATTTGGCTGAGAGACGATTTCGTTAGTGTAAACTCCGTATTCGGTCTTGTCAAAACGATAGAATAATACTCTATAGACTTTCAATAGTTTTTTAATCTCTCTGTCTATAACCGATTGCAAGCTGGATGGAATTAGGTGAACTGGGGGGCATGTGAGGATTACTGCAATATTGAATTCAAAATTTGTTGATCTTTCTATGCGTCCGGAACAGCAATTAAAATATAGATATCAGTGATAGGCGTGTTTATCAATACATTAAGTGTGCTTATAGTTATTCAATAAATGTCACTTTAGTAAAATACACATGTTTATAGGTAGTTGTGTGCGCAGAGGGGGACAGGGATAAGTTTTTGTATACATTTGAGTATTAGAGACTAGGTATGAAGACCGGATATTAGGAAGACAATTAAAAATACTTTTAGAATTAAAATAGATATAAATATATCTGTCTTGAATGAGGATACCACATTTGTCACAAGTTGTGTTTTACTCCTGTGCGTATTGTGTCAACCCTGAAGATGAGACTGGAAATGAAGTCTCGAAATATAGGACAAAGAACAATGGAAAATCTTGATCCAACGTCATTTTCAGACAATCAGCTAATTGAAGGCTTAAAGAAGAAGGGACAAGTGAGAACCCATCAATTGAGGCCAAAAATTACATCATCTGAATATGAAGGAAGTTCAAGATTTTACTGACCTATGAGTGCTATCAATTGTCCCGCACAAGAAAAATGCGGTCAAATCCACAACAAGAAGGACAGCACTGAGAAAATAAATACATCTTTTAAAAATATATAAAATGTTACTAAAGCAAACATGTGAGGTCATCCCAAATATTATTTTAAATATTTACATTTCTATCCATCAATAATTTATATACATGTATATATATATATATATATATAAATATATATATATATATATATATATATATATATATATATATATATATATATATATAAATGAATTTGTAAGTCAACATATAAGTAGCTATGTAAGTTCCCACGAAAGCACACTATTCACTACAGTTATAGCCAAATTACTTCTTTCTAACTCCATCTAAATTTTTCCGTTTACTATCTCAAATTCATAGTCGCGGTCTCTTAGTTGTAATTCTTATTAACTCTGATTCCTCCAATTTAAGTTTCTATCCCTACGAGAAGGCTTCATTGAATATGTGGCCTAATGATTTTTATATAGATGTCACTTTTTATTTCAATTGATTCCCTAATCAACCTGGTAAATATATTTCGGCTACATAGGGCAATATGTTTACAGCCATCCCATTTTATCGGATGACCTGTCTCCATTGAGTCCCTGGCTAGATGTGATCAATGATTACGTCCATATTTGCATGCAGTTTTATGTTCTACTTTACTTACCTTTATTGGACACATGGTTTCTCATACATACCTAATTTTGTAATATTTACAAGATATCTCATAATCCCCTGATGTGTTGAGCGGTTCTATTTTTTCTTTCTGATTCGGTAGCTTATTGTCTACTGTAACTGATTGTCTTAACACTAATCTTATGTTGTATTTCGTTGCTAATGTCCTAATTTTTCTACTTAATCTAGAATCTGGTAAAACCAGAGTTCTGTGCTTACCTTCCTTTCATTGTTTATTTTTCCATTAAATCGCCATAGCGTCTCGCTTATGTTTTTTGTAGTTAATTTTTCCGGATAACCATTTATCCTGAATACTTATTTCAAATCCACTATTTTAAGACTTCTTATTATCATGGATTTTAGAATGCCTATTTTCAGCCCAAACGAGTGATAAGAGCAATAATTCAGGAAGATAAGATAATAAGTATCTATCCTATAAGAATCTTTTTCTATTGTCTGACCAATTCGTTTTCATTTTACATCTAGAAATGATAATTCTTCTTTCCTTTATTTTTTCAATGTAAATTTTACCTCTCCCAGTTGATTAGCTAAATACAGAAAATTCTCAAACTGATTGTCCCCGAGATTCCAAATTAAGATGTCATCTAAGAATCTTAGATATAAGTTTAGTTTGAGAGGAGATGTGAATAAGAGATTTTATTCTAAATAATGCATGTTAATTTTAGCGACTGGGACCGATAATGCTTATCCCATAGGAACACCTTTAAATTGTATGTAGAATTTATATCTAAATATAAAGAATATAGAGGACATATAAATTTTAAACATTTTCAAAATACTCCTTAACGAAATTTTATTATCTTCTAATATTTCATGGTATTCCGTTAGACAACGTTGGACACACTCTAATGCAACCTGTACCGGAATGTTAGTATATATAGATACCACATCCAGGCTTGCCAGTTTATCATTCTCTAATAATTTATATTTACAAGTCAAGTGATGAGTGTTCTTTAACGTAAAATCTAGAAAATGTGTGTAATTTCTTATTACATGGCACAGAAATTTTGACATTTTATAAGTTGGAGAATTCTAAGCATTTACAATTAACCTAAGTGGATTATCTTGCTTATGAATCTTTACAAAACCATACACTCTGGGAGGGAGTGTTTCTTTATATCAATGATTTCCCAAGTACTAAATCTCATTCTCCAGACCCAATCATTTGATTAATTAAAGTTTTAACCTCATCTTGTAAATTATCAATTGGGTCCCTATTTATTTTATGAAAGACTTTTATTATTTAATTGCACATACATCTTATCATTATAATTTATCTGATGCATTAGAACTGTTGCTCCACATTTACCTGCCGTAAGGCATATTACTTAATTGGATAACAAATTCGAACTCACTCTTATCAAATCATAATTCCGCTTACATTTATCCTCTAACGCCAATTTGGCAACATCTAACTCAAATTTAGTTTTAACTTTTTCTGGGAAGAATTTCGTGATTTTAACTCTCATTCATAATTTTAGTCTTTGTATTTATTCTATGGGAACAACCGTGTTCAGTCCCAGGTTTAGTAATGATTTCAAACTCAGGTATATAGATAAAGCCATGCGTCCAATAAAGGTAATTAGAGGGGAACATAAACCTGCATGCAAATATGGACATAGTCATAGATCAGATCTAGCCAGGCACTCAATGGAGACAGGTCATCAGATAAACTGGGATGGTTGTAAACGTAATGAATGTGGCATTTGCAGAAAAATCATTAGGCCCCATATTTAATGAAGCCTTCTCGTAGGGAAGGAAACGTAAATTGGAGGAATCAGAGTTAATAACAAATCCAACTAAGAGAACGCGACTATGAATTTGAGATAGTAAACGGAACAATTAAGATGGAGTTAGGAAGAGGTAATTTGGCTATAATTGTAGTGAATAGTGTGCTTTCGAGGGAACTTACATAGCTACTTATCTGTTGATTTTCACTCTCTCACACACACACACACATATATATATGCATTTATATAAATATATTGATGATTTTAAATAATATCTGGGAGAACCTCACTTGGTTGCATATGTTTATTTAGGATATTTATATTATTTATATATATATATATATATATATATATATATATATATATATATATATGATTCGATTTATTTAAGATATGAGAGAAACTCACATGGCTGCTTATGTTTATCTAAATATACATAATAGATATGTGTATATATATTTTTATATATATATATATTATGCAGAGACCTATATATGAATGATTCTATATATTCATATACGGTGTGGGGCGAACTCAGATGGTTGCATAAATACTTATTTAGATTTTCGAAATATAAATGTGGAAGAATATATAAATTCTTATATAAGATGTGAGGGGAACTCACATGGTTGATTAGGTGGATTGAGATAAATATTTTCTTTTGTTTAGACGTGTATATGCATGGATATTTTTATATTCATTTAAATGTGAGTATAAACACAAATACATATGTAAAGTAAATATATTATGCAATCAGGGTGAATTGTAGGTACTAGAAGTTCAAATACCCATTGTTTTTCTTACACATACATACATACACACATATATATGTACGCCTATATGTACATAGACATATAAATAGATTTTTTTAAATTAAAAAATGCGTTTTGACTGATTTAATTTATCCACGGAGCTGCTTGAATGATATTCATATTATATATGGCGTATACATATACATATATATATATATATATATATGATGGATATATACATATTTATAAGAGATGTAGGCAGAACCCACATGATTGCTCATATGCTCATCTATATATGCATAAGATATAGCGTGTGGATGTATATATACATGGATATTTATATATGTGAGTATAAATAAATATGGAATAAATAAATAAAATTTATAGACAAAATACTGTTTATATAAGGCATATATCAACATCAACCTTATTATCATGCTTGTACTTTAAAGTGAATAGGACGACTATCTTACTTCTTCGTCCGATTCGGAGTCACTGTCAGACGACTGATCATGTTTTATTTCCGGTTTAATTTCATCCTCGATCAGATCAGTTACTGCAGTGTCCAAATGTCGAGCATTTGTTCGAGCATGCTTCACCTTTTTAACTATGGCTTGCATTTTCTTCTTCTTCTTCTTCCGTTCATTCTCCAGTTTCGAGTCGTTCTCTGTGGAGGCAGCTGCAGTTAAACCACAAGCCTCGGCTTTAAGTTGCTTATCCAATTCTTCCAGTGAGTCAGACGACATATAACCTTTACAGACAAGTGAATCAGACTGAAATTTATGCTTATTTTTGTCGTCAGACGAGCGACTGCAGGTGTCCGCATCCTCTGCATCAGAAGCGGAAGATGAGTTGCCGGACGAAGAACTGCATTTACAGCTCGGCTGTTTGGTTTTGATGTCAGAGTCGGCATTTCTATCCTCGTCTGAGGCAGATGATGACGAACAGGCATTCTGCTTGTTTTTCTTCATTTTTAGTTTATCAATACGCTCAAGCAAATTTTTCGCGTTCTTAAAGAAGCCCTTTGTATCCTCCATGCACATGTAACAGCGAGCAGTTTTCCGATAGCGTTTAAGGGCACATTCACTGCAGAAATAGTGCTTGCATCTAAATTGACCAGAAATGGACAATATCAAAATAAAGGAAAGATGACCAGCAAACACCACTTTTATCCAACATTTTAAGAAAATAACTTTTAAAGTCTAGGCAATTTCATCATAGCGTGAAATAATCAACATTCGCAAACGTATTTCGATCGTGCAAAATATAAAAAAGAATTTTTAAAATTTGATGGTAAAGACGGAAATGATTTTTGACATTGAATTAATATAAATAAACAAAAAACAATCGGATTTACAATACGCAAATTGAAATTGGTTGATTACATCCTAAATTACGAAAAATGATGCTTTAAAATTATTAAAATCAGCAAAATAAAATATCAGCATTAAGAAACAGATATTCAGTTTTCTTTTAAATAATGATTTCCTTTGCGCAACGCTATTATCATATTCGATGTTTCCACAAATGAAAATTTTGGAAAAATTGATAGCACTCGTAGATCGATAAAATCTGGATTCCTTTACATTTACAGGTGCACAGCCTGATTAATTGGTTCTCACTGGTCCCATCATTCTTAAAACTTCCATACGTGTACTTTCTACCGAAAATGTTGTAATTATGCCGACGCTTTCACGTTTCGGAATGCCTTTTCTCGTTCTATTCTGAAGACATCAACACAATAGTCACAGAAGAAGTAACATGTGCAAAATACGATATAATCATCCAATGTAGGTCTATTTATATTTATTTAACTTAAGTAAGTTTTGGTTTGCCAAAATATCTGGCTTTAATAACTGTTTATCTATACACACACACACACACACACACAGAAATGTTTGTACATATATAGAATAACTATAAGAAAACCGTATACATTGACATGCCTAGCCATAATTTCAGGATTCTCTTAAATAATTTCCAGACGCGTCGAACAATCAACCAAATATTGTTTTTCAGTTTATCGCAATTACACTCAATTCCCGGTTTATCTAATCCCATTATGCGTGCAATAGGTTATAGAGAGAGAGAGAGCGGAGTTAGCAATAGTCAACAAATTACAATATTACTGTAATGTTGCCTGGTCAAATCAATTAGAATTAGAATTGTGTTGAATTCAAGATTTTATCGATAAACGAGTGCTATCAATTGTCCAACAATAACCAATTCTGGAAACAACGCAAATATTTAATACATTGATTGATTAACAAGGCCATTAAACTCTCTCTCTCTGTGTGTGTCTCTAAAGATATATATATATATATATATTCATTGTACCCTTCTTATGTGCAAAAACAAAAAGAAATTTTATCAGATATAAAAAAATTTTCTTTCTCATGGTCTTCTCAAATATCTACTCATGAACATATCTTTATATATATAAATTGGAAAGCAAAACAAGATAGAAATATGTCAACATAGAGAGAGTGTGAAAAATAGAAACCAATCAAATTGCCAGCATCACATCCAGTTCAAGCTCAATGCTTGTACGTGCTTCTTCTGCTTACATAAATCCGGCTGCAATTTGTTAATCCATAAGGCTTCGCATGTGGCTAGCTCCCTTTGTTTTTGCATTTAGTAATTACTTTGAATGCTACGTCTGGAGAACATACGTGCGATGTTTAGATGATGTGTTGCGCAATAGCAGACGTGTATTCACCATTTGATTTAAAACAGGCGTTCAAGTTGCAATGTTCTCTCATTCGAGTAATAAACCGCCTGGTCGATCGGCCTACGTAAGTTGATCGACAACTTGCGCATGTATATTGGTAAATAACATTTGATATCGACATTAACGGCTGTTTCTCTTTGATTGCTGGTAAAGGCAAGTGTGTTACCCTAAATAGCACTCGTAGTTTGGCTGCATTAAATGTGCGTGTCAATGCTGCTTCAACTTTCTTTGTTATCTGGGAAACTGCATCCTTTAAATGGGATGTTTATAGACTGTTTTGCTTTCCAATTTATATATAAAGATATGTTCATGCGAGTAGATATTTGAGAAGACAATGAGAAAGAAAATTTTCTTATATCTGATAAAATTTCTTTTTATGTTTTGCATACAGGATGGGGAAATAATGAATATATATATATATATATATATATATATATATATATGAGGTCAAGGCATTCCTCACAAATGGTGTCTTAAAAGCGCGAGCAATATGAAGTGGACTTCATTGTACACATTAGGCTGCAAATAAGGTACATTTTATGGTGCCGCTGCTTTTTGGAGCTTTACCTACGAATCGCGCATGTTATTATGATCTATGATTACTGGATGGACACTTTAGTTTCGTTTTCAGTTTTATTTGCGACTCATGGTAGAAAGCTTAGCTTGTCAATTTGCGCTCCATAATCATTATATCTGGCAGCGTTATCATTATACACTGTCACCAAATTGATGCACGCAAACCTCAAATGATAGCAGGAATGTGCAATGGACATCCTTTTCTGATCTTTTACTGATCCAGTAAATAACTTTTATTATTTTGTCCAGTCTCAAGATCCAATGTAGCTCACTTATCAGCGTTTACATTTGAATTTATTCACTATTCAGAGGTTAGACACACAGTATGAAAAAGTATCACAGGACACCGAACATTATTATTAATGCGATCTTTAGTCTTCCTTTATAACACATTGCAATATACTAGTAGCTCTTACGCAATAGTTGTTAATTAATCAACGAAAGTAAAAGAATAAGCTTTATACAGCCTTAATGTACCACTAGGAATATAGGTCTTGTAGATTATTTTACAGCTCACACAACTATACGCAATTTTATGCAGCCGTGAAGCTTTAGTACGTTATGCTGATAACGTTCCGTTTACTGGTTCATCGTCATTATCGCGGCATTATCAATAAAAGCAATACTTCAAAACTTATGCTACCAAGACCAGCTAATTTAGATTTTAGAAAATTTTCACCTTTTTCCCCGTAAAGATGAGTGTTATAGTTTGTCTACATCTATTAGAGGTTTATACTAATTTAGCTATCCTGAAAATGCGAATGCAAGTCTACAACGGACGACTGCACGGTACGAGTCGACAAAACTGAACGACAGTCCTGGAAGCAGCCACATCATCAATAACTAATTAAAATATGACCCATTTTAGTCCACAGTTGTCTTTGAGCTGGGAAACGTCATGCGGTGCAACGCCTTACGCCAATTCTGAAGTTTCTGCTACTCTACCTTCTGTGTAGTTCTCCAGCCATCGATTACCATAATCGTTGCGCATTGAGCTTACTGGATAAAAGCACACCATCTATGAATAATTAATACATAACCCATTTTAGTCCGCAGTTGTTCTTGAGCTGGGAAACGCCAGGTGGCGCAACGCCTTAAGCTAAGTCTGAAGTTTCTGCTACTCTACCTTCTGTGTAGTTCTCCAGCCATTGATTACCATTATCGTTACGCATTGAGTTTAAAAGTTATTTACTATCCATCCGCTCGTCTGTCAGGATGGAGTCCACAATCGCATCATAGTTCTTGGCTGGAAACCCCGCGCGGTATAGTATCGAGTCGAGCTTAGTTGCGATCTTGTTGAATATTTTTTCTTTTTTTGGCATAGTTAGCAGTAATATTTGATTGTGTTGATGACGAGATACAATGAAAACCGCAAGAAGGCGGTATTGCTGATGATGCCTTTCCATAATGCAGACTTGCCCACTATGGTGTTGTAAAGAGGTTTCGTTTGCCTTACTCTCCGTGTATTATCTAGATCCCTATCATGAATACCTATCTTAAAAATTTTTATAATATTTTGTGTTGTTTGTAGAAATTATTTTAGCCCTTCCTTCTTAACTTAATTTCTTCCTTCTCGTGGTTATATAGCAGTGAAGCATCAGTTATTAACGACTTTAGTATTGCTGGCTGTGATTATGATGATGTTACCCAAGTGATAAACTTTGTCTTTTAGGCAACCATATCCGGCAATTATGTCATACATAAACTACGACTATATTCCTACGTAAAGGAAAGGCTAAAGAAGAAAAATTATTTAGTATATAATTGAAAATTATTTGTAGTATGCAGCAGGGTGGCTGTGGTTAGAGAAAAAGATTCCGAAGCAGACGTGCCCTGTTTCGAGTCCTGTCCGCAGAAAATTCTGGACAGTTCGAGAAAGGATTACAATAAGGACGAAACCGAGCTACGAGAAAAACTGCCTTTTCTGCATTGTGCAATGAATAGTTAATACTGACTAATGTCTATATAATGGGTGTGATGTTTACATCAAGATCGCAACCTTGATTTAAACAATTTTTATCACCGCCCACTCAACCAATGTTCGTTTAAATATATAAATGTTCAATTAAATACATTTCCACAGGTAGCGTGGTTTATGTTCTATAATGATAGATTCGGAGCATTTATAGGCTCCACCTAAGGGAAAGGCTAGCCAAGAAACATTGACTTGTATATAAAACAATCTGTTTTGTGTGCGACAGAGTGGCTCATTGGTTATAGCAACAGATTCCGAATCGGACAGCCCAGATTCGAACCCTGTCCGCGGCAAATTTTGGACATACCTGATGAGTTCCTAATACTAATGAAACCAGTATACTGGATGAATTGCCTTTTCTACATTATACAATACTTAGTTTATACTGCAAAAAAGTCTGTATATAATGGGCCAGGTGTTTAAATCAAGGTAGCAAACTTGATTCAAATAATAATTCAGTATTATAAAGAACAGCAGTAGGAATATAAAAGATGCCTTTGCAACTTGACTAAGACACACAAATCGTTTTACAACATGCAATCGAGTACCCAGTCAACAGCTAGCGTACTTTAGCAGTCTTAATTTTATCAAAATATCTGGTACTCTCATCTTCAATACGCCAACACTGATTTGACAATTCATAAGTTACTTGCATACCTGGACCAATTTTGTGCTACCGATAGAGGAACAAGTGGAATAACTCTAATATCAGCCCAGTTTTAGCATACCTTAAAGGCACCATAGTTAAAAAGATTGAATATTACTCAGGTTAGTAACGCAGTTATACTTATTAGGATCTGTGGCTATTTTGTTTTTAACATCACCGTAAGTGTTTTCCGGTTAACTGAACACTTATTGTAATTTCATCGCCGATTTTTAACACTATTTTTTTTTATTATTTAAAATTCAGTCAGTGGAGTTGACTCAAAATTTACATTACATTTACAGTATTATATGACAATTTTCCAAAGCCGGTACTATGTCGGCCAAAATGATATGCATATTAAGAGGCGTTACCAATAGGAAAATGTAAGTATGTATGTTTTTAAGCTTTAAAAGCTTTATAGTTGATTGGATACAATTCTAATTGTTGGAGAACATAAAAATGGAATAGGCTCAATTTTGCATAAATGGTATATGACAGAAAACAGTTTACCCCAATATTCTGCAAAAGCACCAATCAAAGTTTCTCACACGAAAGACACTCCGGGATCCTAAGGCTGTGTGGCCTAATAAACTGGGCCTCTATATTTTAACCTTTTAAAGACCAGTACATGCGGCTTAATCCCACTCGTACACTAATGAGAAAATTCAGCGCCGCGACTGTGCGATTAAAATCGCCTAGCCGCCTCCCTGTGGAATGTCTGTAAAAATCGTGCACATTAGAACGGAAAATAGTGTTAAGCATTGGCAGAATCGATTGCAAAATAATATTTTTTTTCAAAACAATTTAAATTTTTAGTATAGACTAGGAGTATAATATCATCATCGATATGACTGGCCAGATGATACCTGCCGTAGGAATGCAAGTTTTCATAGCCACAAATTCATGAATTTTAGTGACAAGCAAAATAAACTGCTCGGCATAACAGTGACTCATTGGTTAAGCGGCAGTAGAGCATCCTAGTACATTATGCTTTATGAAGATGACGGTGATGATTATGCTAATCGTACACGAGCATTATTCATCAACTAATTGAAAATAGTTCGGAGCCTAGAAGGTCCGTTGAAAATTAATTTAAGAATTATTAAACTAACATAGTATTCATCCGATCGTTAGTTTGAATAACAAGGGATTATTCCCAGTTCATTCTTAAAATGGAAAGCTTTCGATACACATATTCGGAATTCTTCAGTGAACAATGCATCATGTCAAATGAAGACAGAACATTAAACATGGGATTTATTGTAGAATAACATATAACAGAATAATATCAGTTGCTATAATTTTCTGTTTCAAATGTTATACGTTGAGATAAAAAATAGTCCCATGAAGCTAAACAAACAAAATGCATACACGTAAAGGAGTGTACGTATAAAATATGCATAATAAGCAGATTAAAATAGTAGCTAGCTAGTAGTTAGCTAAGCAACTGTTGCATGTTATAAGGAGAAAATTTAACAGGGTGAAACTTTTAAATGCGTTCCACAAATTCTATGAGCTCAGTATTGTTAGAGATGCCTTTAAAGTCTCAGCAAGTTAATTTAGTTCATGGCACTCAAGTTATAATTATATATTTGCGCAGATTAGGAATATACCGACTGTACATATAAGCGCTTAGACAGGTTCGTAAATCGACGTATTTTCTCGATTTGGCTTGCTATTATCAGTTAAGCGGTAGATGGTATTCCCTAAGAGCACAATCTGAAAATCAACAAGTTCTAATCGGCTGCTCTTGAAATATTATTTTTATTGAACCCTGAATTGGAGCGCCTCATGCAACACTGCTTTCTTATGTTATTTTTTTAAACATTGTAGACGGATACGCTTTTGGATTTCTCTTTTTTAAAGATTTAAGCTAAATTAATACTCGCATTTTATTTATCAGTTAAATCGATTTATACTATAGAGAGAAAGTGTTTACGTTAAAATAATCAATGTTTTTCTAATTATATGTATCAAACAATAACTAGTTTGTGCCAGTGGTTTACTTTTTTCTTAGATATTTCGGCTAAACTTATCGATAGCCTTCATCAGTCAGCTTTTTCCTCACAAGTTTAACAAATGAAACTAATAAAGCCAGCGCGTTATTTCCTCTAGCCATAATATTTATACCTCAGACTGACCTTTCACTAGATATTCGCGTGTCACATTTATGTGTGCATTTTTGTAACTGTAATTTTCATCCAACTAATTGAGTCTAGAGTGGCTGAATAAGAATTTATCATTTGCATGCGTTAACTATTCGTTTTATACCTTCAATGTAAAATGACGTAACTAAGATTGCCCTCACACTTTCTGGTGGGTGGAGTCCAATAATTCAGAAACACTAGTCATAAAAACATGCCATGAGTGATAAAACTCGAAGTCCGTAAGACTAATGCACATGTTAAATTTCAATTCAAACCACTTAGGTTGTACTCAAGATAGACTAGTTAATAAAACATGACATATTAATGATCTGGAACCATGGTGATAATGAAATTGTAAATCACTTGAATTTAGCTAATCGAACAAGCGAACTACAATTTACTAAAGAAAGGGAATCATCAGGTGAATTACCATTTTTGTATGTCAAATTAATTGGAAATGGTCAGAAATTAGTAAGATATTTAGTAAAGGATACTTATTCAGGTATCCTTCTTGATTCAAGTCCTATCACCTGTATCGTATGAAAATCGATAGCTTAAATTCATTAACATTAAGAAGTTAACAGACATAAAGCATAGGAAGTAAGAATTAGATAGACTACGCAATATATTCAAAGCTAATAGTTACTCTCTTCATTTAATAGATGCAACAATGATGGACGTCGTGGAAAAATGTAATCCTAGTTTGAGGTACATAAAGGCGGATAGGGAGAAGGAAGAGCGAATGGTCATGGTATTACCGGACTTTATACTAAGTAGTAAAGTGAAATCATTAGCTTTAAAATACAAAATAAGGACCGTTTTAAAGCAGTCCCTTACACTAGGTACTATACTTCCTAATCAAAAAGAAAAGATTGAACCCTTAGAAACATCAGGAGTGTATGAGATCACATACAATGATTGCAGTCTCAAATATGTTGGTGAGACCATGCGCCCAATCAAAGTAGGAAGAGGTGAACATAAAATTGCGTATAAGTATGAAAATAATGCTAAATCTGATCTTGCT
This sequence comes from Eudiplozoon nipponicum, assembly GCA_029291075.1. Taxonomy (NCBI): domain Eukaryota; kingdom Metazoa; phylum Platyhelminthes; class Monogenea; order Mazocraeidea; family Diplozoidae; genus Eudiplozoon; species Eudiplozoon nipponicum. The sequence goes on along the minus strand of JAQBSW010002776.1, from coordinate 15,466 downwards.
CGTCATGGAGTGGAGACTGCATACACTATTAACTGGGATGATTGCATCATCATCATTTCCAGCCACACAAAAATCAAGTGACTAATGTTTCACTGCCATATAACCATAAGGAGTGAAAAAAAAGTATATAAGTGAATTTAGATAAATTATTATTGAGATTTACGAAAGAGAGAGAGGTAGAGTCCATCCCTCCTCAACGTGGTACGACGGTGTCAACCATGTCTCGATGGCCGATCGTACATGGGCTAACGGGGCTATGGCGGTGGTGTCACCAGGGCGTGGTGGATTTCCGACCGGCAATCGGATCTCCTATAAAATACCACATGAGCCCGACGACGGCACCATGACTCGGCGTGTGTTCCCCGCCACAAAAGGGTTCAACAGCCACAGGATTACATGGACTCCTGGACAGTGCCCCGTACTTCCGAATGGCGAATGAGCTCTCAACAGCCACCGGCAACCATGCAACTTACTGCTGCCTTGCAGACTGCGCTTGGATGTGCAAAGGCTAGAGGTGCGTCCTCGATCAAAAAGCCGAGTGGTGAGGGGACACCACTTGTACCAAATTCCCAAGAAACTCCATGAAATCAATGGAGCCGGCTTATCCTCCAAAAGGAGTCAGCCGCAGTAAAGTAAAAGTAAAGTAGAGAGAGAAGGAAAACCTTGCTACTATGAGTAAATTTATCAGGATAACTCACAGAAATGAGGCAAACTAAACCTCTCCACAACACCATTATGGCCAAGTTAGCATTCGGGCAAGGCGACATCAGCAACAGAGCTTCCTTGCGGATTTCACTGTATCCCGTCATAAACAAGCCGAACATCGCAGCTAACTTTGCCCTACTAAGAAAAGATAGTTACGAAGATGATTCTACTATACATCTGCAACAAGATCGCCACTGAGCTCGATTCGCTGCCATATCGCTAAGGGTTTTTAACCAAGAACTGTGATGTGCACGAGAACCCCATCCCGACAGACGAGTGGATCCTATACTACCCAATTTGGATTAAAGTGACTTTAATTGTTTCTGCCATGTCAAAATCTGCCCACCTTATTTCTTACGCCAATTTTGTGCTGGATGAGAGAACAGAGCTCTATTGGGCAATCGGAATGAGGGCATACGCAAAACGTGACCGAGCCAACGAAGTTGATGGAGCCTTATTTGCTTTTCTAACGACGAGCTCTTATTGTCAGATCCAAAAATACGTCTACGGATGTCAACGTTAGTTATTCGTTGTTGGTAACCAACATGTGCTATACTTCTCAAACAACGATGATCGAATGCCTGTAAGCGTCTCAGATCACCAACTCTAAGAGACCAAGTTTCACTAGCGTATAGTAAGACTGCGCGTACAGATGCATTGTAAACACGACCTTTAAGGCAAAGTGAAATATTCGCGTTTCTCCATTAATGACGAAGGTTCGAGAAAGCTACTCTAGCTTTCGCGATCCGTATTCTCACCTCGTCGGACATATTGCCTACGTTATTGATAGCACTCCCATGATATGTAAACCTGTCGACTGTCAAGATCTTCATTCTGCAGTCGCAACGTTGGAGTGAGTGGTGGGTGATCCTGTAACAGTATCTTACATTTAGAGGGTGCGAATTTCATACCGAAAGACGAAACAACGTCTGCTAATCTATTTAAGGTGGTCTGGGCAGCATGCTGATTGTCGAATAATAGTACGATATCGTCCGCATAGTCAAGATCGACTAGTTTATTTCCCGGGAGAACTTCAACTCCAGCGTCCTGAATGTATGAGAGAGTGTTGTTCATAATAGCATCGATTACAAAATTATACAAAATAAGGAAAGTGGACAACCTGGACGAACACCACTGCTGGTTGTAAAGTTATGCGTTAATTCGTTGTAGACCTTAACGCGACCAGAAGTATTTGTGTAGAAGAGCTCGTATAATATTAACAAATTTAGTGGGCACACCGCTTTTCGACAAGATATGGAATAAAACATTGCGATCCACCGAATCAAATGCACCCTTGAAGTCTAGAAAGACGACTATTGTGGGACGGTGATATAAATGTCTCTGTTCGAGAACTTGCCTTAACGTAAAAATATTATCTGTACAACCTCGTCCTGCGCGGAATCCGGCCTGTTCTTCTCTTGTTTGTGATTCACGTGAAGCGCTAAGACGACGTAGGGTAATAGAAGCAAATAACCTTGATACGACCGGAGTCAAACTTATACCACGATGGCTATCGCACGAATTACGATTGCCTTTTTTGAAGTTGGGAATGATGGTCGACTCATTCCAGTCAAGTGGTACGGTTTCCTCATTCCATATAGTATGAAAAAGTTTGGTCAACGCTCCTGAAATTATGTCGCCACCATCCTTAAACAATCCCGGAAGTAGATCATCGGGGCCGGCGGCTTTGCGGCGCTTAAGAGATAGGATTGCATCGCGTACTTCTAACTCGGATGGTTCTTCGGGACTAACATTCCACACTGTTGATGCAGACATGCTTTCGGGAAGCGGAACTGACGCGGGTGGCCAAGAAAATTGATCTCTAAAGTGTTCAGCCCACCTGTCAAGACGACTTATTTTATCGGTTATTAATTCGTTGTTACTATTATTTATAGTTTCGCTAACTTTTAACTTTCTCGGACCTGTTGTGCGTATAAGTTGGACCAAACAGCGATTGTTACCTGACGCGAAAGCTACTTCCATTTCTTCAGCCTTTCTGCTCCAAAAGTTTTCGAGATCGCCTTTTAGACTGCGCTTAAGTTGGCGTCTTATATTACGACGGGTGGAATTTGGCGCCTTATTTCGAGTATCTCCATAGATTTTACAGAGAGCCAGTGATTATTTCTACGGGGCCTGCTATGCCACATACAGTAGTACCTGCATTGTGCATAGTGGAACTTATCTTGGACCAAAGTATATTCGGATTTTCGCTATTCAGACCAGTTAGATTAGCCTAAAGAATATTTTCATAGTTTTATCGGATGGACGGTTGTTCGAGTTTGCCTACATCAATTTGGGGTTTATTCTTAATTATTTTCCCGGAAAATTTTAGAGCAAATCTACAACGGACAAGTGCATGGTCCGAGTCGACATAAGTGTTCCAAAAAGAGCGACAATCCTGGATGCAACCACGCCATATATAACTAATTGCTACATGATCTATTTGAGTCCACCGTTGTCCGGGTGCTGGAGGACGCCGTGTAGTGCAACGTCTAAAACTGTCTGAAATTTGTACTACTTCAATATAATCTATGTTCCGCGCAGCTATCCAAAAGCCGTTCACCATTATCATTGCGAGTCGAGCTTAGAGTGTATCTTCCACCTAAATGAAATTCTGTGTTGCTTAAGCGACCAACTTGAGCATTCATGTCACCCATAACCAGGACTATATCCGAACTTTGTGCTTTACTTAGTAAGGAGCTTAATTCGGAGTAAAAAGCGTCCTTGCTTTCTTCTGTGCTGCAATCGGTAGGAGCATATGCAGATACAACGAAGAGGCAACGATGATAACGGTTTTTGCTTTGATTTTAGTAGATGTATTTAAACGTGCTGCACACAATCGACTATTTAAAGGGATCCATTCAATTAAGCAAGCTTCAGCTCGCGCGCTAAGGGCAATACCAACGCCCCATTTACCGGCCTGAGAGGACTCTGTGGAACCAGATGTTCAAAGTCAATAACGCGTTGATGGGGATGGTGCAACTAGTTCTGTAATACACGTAGGATCCTGTATTCTGGTTTCAGATACGCAAAATATGTCGATTTCTAATTTATCCAACGTACGAGCAAGAGATTCTTGCTGTCCAAGTTGTTTTAATGTTCGTACATTAAATGCGCCTACGTTAAAACCTAACTTAGGTTTAATGAATGATCGTCTACAAGAACCATTTTCGATATTTAGCAACCTAGTATTGGGCTCAGTGTTATGATCTAAACCAACTATATTTATAGTATCTAAAAGAGAGTTATTGTAAGATTGAGTAGAGGAAGGGGAAAGAAAGGACGCAGAATCGAATATAGAGTTGGAGTTGCCTGCAGTAGCCTGTTTTCGCTTATCCACCCTGCACGGCTCAACAGATAAGGCGACCCTTTTTATACTGCGCGACGGCCGATGCAGTATGTAATTATTGTAAGTTATATGAGGACTGTAAGAGAACACTAGGTCGCCCATTCCTAGTGATGGTTTTTATTCTGAGTTTTCCTTCTCCTAGATAGTTTGCCAACCAAAGCTGATGAGCACTATCTGCCCAGATGCCAGTGGCCAGAGTTTCCTTCAGCAGCCGAAACTTGCCCCTCACGTCTGGAACGCTTGCTCTCATTCCGTCACTACACATTTAACAAAACGTTACAGTGCAGTTAGACCAAACTCGAGGCTTCACATGAAACGGGATGATGGCTGTTCCTTTATGGCCCGGCAAGGTTCATGTTACCAATCCCGGGTCGACTAGCTTGAGCCCGCCGGTCGTCAAGTCGGAATTTCTATGGCTACGGGATGATTGCAAACGAATTACAATATGTAGTCGTAATAGAGTGATGAGATGATTAGAGAATCTATCGAAATTTAATCTAGGGATAATATTATGAATGAAACAGCTGTTAAAAAATCTTTAGGTCAGATTTAGAGTACCGCATTAGATAATGGCAGGTAAAGGCGATTGCATGAATTGGAAACTGAAGCTAGCTTCAGTAAAAGATTAAGAACATCGGATTAAGCTTGACTGATTAGTGGGCTTATTGTTCAAGTAATGAATAATCAAATATTATAAATATAGTCTTTCAAAATTTAATCACTAACTATTCGTTTGATTTTAAAAATCTTATTGATTTAAACCTTAATTTTATATTTTGCACCCTACCTATTTAAATTATTTTAATAATACAATAAGTATAATTAATAATTTGTCTGACGCGTGCAAAGGGTAAATTAATGTCTATTGACTGCAGTTTCATTTAGATGTACGTACATGTGTATCAAAAATAATTTAACCAAGTTCTTTAGTTATGCATGCACATACGAATGCACATGTGTGGCGTGCGCCAATAACTGTTATTAACTTGTCTATTTTGAGTACAACCTAGTGGTTTGAATTGTAATTTAACATGTGTATTAGTCTTTCGGACTTCTGGTTTTATCACTCATGGCAAGTTTTTATGATGAGTGTTTCTGAATTATGGGTCTCCCCCATCTCAGTTACGTCATTTACATTGAGTGTGTAAAACAAATAGTTTTCGCATGCAATTGATAAATTATTATTCAGCCACTCTGGTCTAAATTGTATATTAGAAAACGGTTATGAAAATGCACACACACACACACATGTGACACGCGAATATCTAATGAAAGGTCAGTGTGATTTATATAAATATTATGACTAGGGAAAATAACTCTCTTGCTTCATTTTTTCGTGAAATGCAACTGATGAAGACCTACGGTAAAGTAGGTCAAAATATATTGCAAAAAGAAAATTACTGGAACAATGAAAGCTGCGTTAGTCAAAACGCAGATCAGGTAATTTTAATTAATCCAGGTTCGCAACAAAGAAGTTCTTCGAGGCTTTGGCTTGTTACTCGAAATCTTATCTTATACGTAGCTTGGCGACAAAATTATTAATTTCGTTTCAAATCAATAAAAAGAATTGTGTCAATGACCGGTATTGCTACCCTAATTTTGTGCCCGTTAGGCTTCATTTTCCACAATATTATTAATAATAGCTATTATTATTATCATCATCCTCATCATCATCATCATCATCATCATTATTATTATTATTATATTTTATTATAAGAAGGAGGAGTATTAGTAGTAGCAATATAGTATTAACATTAGAAAAATTATAATAATAATAATAATAATAATAATAATAATAATAATAATAATAATAATAATAATAATAATAATAAATAGTAGCAGTAGTAGTAGTAGTAGAAGTAGTAGTTGTAGTATTATTGGTAGAAGTGGTGGTGGCTGTAGTTAGATTACTTATAATAGTAGATATTTTATTATTATTATTATTTTTATTTTTATTAGTATTATTATTGGTAGTAGTATCTTTATTTTTATTATTACAAATAATATTATTACTATTATGTTAATGATGATGATGATGATGATGTTGGTGATGATGATGAATATTATTATTATTAATATTATTAGTGTACGATTCATTGGATCATATTGCAATAATATTTTAACTTTTTCGAAAAATGTATTGCTATCTTTTATAAAATCTTTTTGCACGAAATATGCAAACAACAGTGATGGCGATATTTTGCACAATTACAACTTTTTACATTCGGGGACACGGATTGGCAATTATGAGTGTCAAATATGCATGAATAGGTCTAGCTAACAAACAGTATGTTCTACCTAGGTAAAAGTTTATTTTGCCATTGAAACATCCTGATTCAAGTCCTGCAATTATGCATTAGATTAAAATTAGTTCCAAATTTGTCATGATATCAGTCCTAAAATGGCAGATTAAAAAATACTAAATGTAAATTACGATCGAAATTGATACTTAAAAATTTTTATTGGAAGCAAATTCTGGACCAGACGCACAAGAAAATGATTGTATATTAGTAATAAATTTTTACATTATACCGATTATAAAGATTTATTAAAAGATTTTTATATACAAATTATTCCACAAAATTCATCATATTGCCCGGTGTTAGCCTTCTAATGGCATGCCGGGGTTTTAGTATTAGCGTTGTATCTAAGAGAGTAGTCCTGAAGAAATGAAAACAAATTTAGAAGTTACTATTAAGTATCAAATCGGGTGTAATGCGCAATTTTGGTGGAGAAGAGGATTCATTGCGAAATGACTGACGAGTGCTTAATACATACAAAGCCGAAGTAGTTATTTATTTGCATCCTCTAAAGTGTAAAATGTTTAATTTTATGATAACAAACAAAAATTGAAATAATGCTGCTATATTTATATTTTTCAAATACATTTGTGAGCTAATACTTTGTGACCAAATACTTATGCAAAATTCAACATGAAAAAGATGTATACCGTTGACTAGTTTAACTTTACTACAAGTATTTGGTCACATTATGAATTAACATTTTACAATGATACCATAAGGTATATATAAATACATAAAATTTAGTTCACTGTAGAAACGCAAGCGTTACATTTTTAATTATGTTTTCATTCCAGATGGTGGAAGTAGACTTTTTGCTGTGAGCAGTATATCTACAATTTAACTATCAAAAAACCTATCAAAGGAAATATTAACTCAGTGCCAAACAAATCCTGTCACACAAATAATTTAACAATAATTGTTTGCGCGGTTGGTGGTAACAATTCTTTAAATCAAGTTTGCGAGCTTGAAGTAAACACTAATCCTATTTTATTTAACTGTTATCGAACAACATGGCAAAACTACCGCCAGTCGCAGCGCTTTGTCACGTTTCGACCTTCCATAATCATCATCAGAGTACGACGGCGAACTGACTAGCGAGAATCGAACCGCGTTGCATATATATGGAAAAAAATTAGATATGCGGCTTTCACCTCTAGTAGGCTAGCATACATTGTACTTGACTGGTTAAATACAATGGGATTGGTGTTTACTTCAAGTTCGCAAACTTGATTTAAAGAATTGTTACCACCACCCATGCAATCAATTATTGCTTAATTTTCTCTCTCTCTCTCTCTCTCTCTCTCTCTCTCTATATATATATATATATATATATATATATATATATGTTTGTATGGCAAGCTATAAACGGTTAATGTTCGTGACTGTATAGAATTTGTGCAGCCGACAGATTCAGTCACGTACAATGTTTAGAATAGTAGAATTGAGGAGCCGCATATCTAATTTTGCTTTCCATATATGCAATGCGGTTTTATCCTCGATAGTCAGTTTGCCGTTGTACTACGATGATCATCATGGAAAGTCGAAATGCGTCAGTGCATTGCGACCGGCGGTAGTTTTGTTATGTTTTTCGACGACTGGTTAAATACAATGGGATTGATGTTTACACAAATAATTCTTAGATTACTATTGTGAATATTTTTAGTGAATTCGTTTTTAGTGAGTAACAAAATAAATTTTAGCGATTCAAAGATTGCTAAAAATGTATCACAAAATGAATAAAATGTGAGGTCTTCGCCAATTAATGCTTAAAGTATAACTTATTGGTGAAAAATTAAAAATTTACTAATATTTTAGCATAATCAAGTCTACCTGTAATTCCTGGCATCAACTAAGACGTGGTGTTCTTTAAACTGTGAAATACCTAATTGGCAGTGAAGTTATCTCTTGAATTCCTTTAAAAGGATTTGTTTTGCACAACCAAATTTTATAAATTCGGCAATAATGTAAATTCGAATTTACAGAGGTTTTAAATCATATATTAAATGAAACATTTAACGGTAAATCAAATGAGGAGTAACTGTCGAATATCAATTTGTGAGAAATATCTCACAATCTGGTAGAAAAAGAAAGATTGGTGCTTAAATTTAACCATTATAACGACACAATGCCTCAAATCATGATGGTCTAGGGATTTTCACTCGCAGATTATTTTCAGAAACGGAAATAAATTTTCACGTTTGTAAGTTTTTTAGGTCCGAATCATCATCTTAGAAATATAGAAACAAAATCAATTGGACTGGGTACTCGAAAATTAATGTCAGTTGTCTAAATGACAATAAATGAATTCTTTTTAAATCGTGTCTGCAAAATTTTCATATTAGGAAATGATTCTGTTGTATAGACCAATGAGCCTTCAACGGTGAAAACGCCCAAATTTTCTACTATAACGCTCGCACAAAATGCTTACAAAAGACTAAGATTATTTGATTTGTTATATAACAAGAATTTGTGCTATAAAACAAAAATGATTGTCTTCTATGCCAATTATATTAAACATAACATCCGTTAAATAGGTAATGCGATTTAAGTGGATTTTTACTCATTGTATTAGTTTCAAAATAAATGACAATCACATATTTGTAACCATTCTTATTTTGTTGAAGTTTAAAACGCACCATAAAATCCAAATGGCCCTAGTTTTCACTATAATATACGACTTTAAATTTAAAAACGTTAATGCGTGGTGCTTATTGTTGGAAAGCAGCCGCGATTTGATTAATAGCATACACGTTTCGACAGTGTAGTTTTTGCTAGCAGACCAACTGCAATATAAAGTTAGTCATAAATTATTCGTGAAAATAAAGTACAAGCCAAAACTTGGAACATATTTACACGTTTGCTCGAATATAAACAGAGGAAATTTTCGATGTCTTCTGTACTCATGTCTGGATATGCCAAATAGGCCCATTGTTAAGTTCAATTAATCGGTGTACAAATTGTACTAATTTCCATAAGGGATATCACAGAATATAGGAGAGTTAGACTGTCTTTTAAGTAGTTTGCAATTTAAAAATTCAAATCTAAAGCCAATTGCTAAAGGCGAACTACTGCATTGCATTCAAAGACAGACACACTAGGACAAAGAGCGTTAGATTTACTTCAGTCTGAAGTTAAAATCGCTGAATTTGAGCAATGTAAACAAGTATCTGGCTAACCACACTCCAAGCTATTGTTTAAACAGAAGTTTGCTTTGTATCAATCCATCCACTTCATTGGATATCTAATGCAATGTGCTAGTTATCACAACTTTACATCTTTTTTTATTATGAAGAGAAAGCATACTAGGTAAAATAGTGTACTTTTAGTGTGAAGAATAGGTTCGAGAATACCCAACTATGCGTTAAAATCGTTTATTTACATTCGTTTTGGGTATTCGTTGGATTAAGCGGATGACATCTAGTCTGATTTCAGGTTTACTACTCATTTCGAATCGATTTTAGAGTGTGTATGTGTATGCATGTAGCTGTCAATCTTATTGTGTGAATTATGAGATCTTGAAATACTTTTAGTAATTCAACAAGACAATGAAGCCGATTTAAACAGCAAATTTATTCTCAAGGTAGAGAAAGGTAATAATTTTCCCTTCTTGTTCGTTCAATTCACACGAAATTCGAATGTTTACTTGATACTTACATTACATAGGATATCTGATTTTACTGGGTAATACATTAATCACAGCAGTAGTGTGTCGAAATCTCCTAACTAACAAACTACCAAACTGAATGAGAAAGATAGTACTAATATAAAGGTAACACTGCATTAGTTAGAAATGAAAATTCACAAAGTAACTCATATCCGTCTTTTTTGGGAACTGGCAACTAATTTCCTGTGTTTTCGTTGAACAGGGATCTGACCGTCGCATATTTGCTGCGATGTCTTTAACTTGTTCTGCTTGACCAATTACCTTTTCTGCCTACAATACTTAGTTCATACTCAGAACATTTATTTAATCAAAATCCCAATTTAGTCTTTAATTGACAACATATCTTTAAATGACATATTGAACTTTAAGTAACATCTGATTGTATGTGAATGTGTAGAACTTCATGTCGAAACAGATGAAAAAAGGCTTCAAACTAAGAACGAATACCCGAAAGATAAATTGGTATATAAAGTAAAATTGCGTCTAGTCTTTTGGAGGTGTGGCGCAGAGTATGAGTGATAGGTCAAAGAATATTCACATCGGATCGAAGCGGGATTGTGGCAGTTCTGACAAACTATTGACGAATTTTAAAAAAGGACCAAAACTTTATATCTGTTTAATTCACTTTATAAATATCTGTAATTAAAATCCTATCAAAAGACTTCCATTATAAATATATAAATATATATATATATATATATATATATATATATATATGAAAAAAATGAACCGTAATCCATCGAATAAAATTTGTTAAAAAATCTTATTTCTACCAGTATCTCCAGCCATTTTCCCGTATTCGCTAATATTTTCGCTCATCCAATCACAAATGTACATTTGTCATAACAAATCCCATCTTAGCTATGCCTGTCTTGTACGTGATGTGTCATCGCTTTCATTGTGAATTAGCCCGCCAGCCATTGCATTTATACAGTGTGATGTATGAGAAACTGGCCTTGAGTGCAGATCTGGTGTTTCACTGGATGTGACGCTCGTTTGCCAATTAATAATATCGTCGTAGTTAAGAAATGAATATGACTTCTGCTTTTGAAGACGCCAGAGTTAATTTAGCCTACACTGATGCCACATACTATCCAGAATATGCCGATGGTGGGTCTCGATCATAAGGGCAGTTTCTTTTCTTTAAATCAAGTTTGCGAGATTGAAGTAAACACTAATCCCATTTTATTTAACCAGTCGTTGAACAACATAACAAAACTAACGCCAGTCGCAACGAACTGACGTGTTTCGACCTTTGATGATCATCATCAGAGTACGACGGCAAACTGACTATCAAGGATCAAACCGCATTGAAAATATATGGAAATCAAATTTAGATATGCGGCTCTCACCTCTAGCCGTCTCGCATACATTGAACTTGACTGGAAATGTCGTCTGCTGAATTTCTGTGCAGTCACGAACATTAACTGTTTGTAGATTTCACTACATATAAATATATAGGCAATACAATTTAACAATAATTGATTGCCGGGTGAATAACAACAATTCTTTAACAAACAAATTACGGAGAGGTCGAAACGCATCAGTACGCGGTAGTTTTGTTATATTTGTTGACGACTGGTTAAATACAATTGGATTGGTGTTTTGCTAAGCTCGCAGACTTGATTTAAATAGTGTTACCACCACCCGCGCAAACAATTATTATTTTTGTTGTATTGCTTATATGTATAATGTGGCGAAAGCTGCAAACAGTTAATGTTCGTGACTGCATAGAGGGGTATTGCAGCCGACATTTCCAGTCAGTTAAATGTGTAGGACTACTAGATGTCAGAACATATCTAAATTTCATTTCCATATATATTCAATGCGGTCCTGATCCTCGATAGTCAGTTTGCCGTCGTACTCTGATGATGATCATCGAAGGTCGAAACGCGTCAGTGCGTTGCGGCTGGCGGTAGTTTTGTTATGTGGTTTGATGAATGGTTAAATGCAATGGGATTAGCGTTTGCGGGAGCAATTTATTCGGATTCTGAGGTTCTAGCCATTGCGCTAACTCTGCCACGTACTACTTGAAGTATTAAATTAAAAAAAACTAACTTATGCATCTGAATGGCCTTTCCTTCATGCGGAGTCGCTATTGCATCACTTTCGATCTAAAGTTCCTTATACATTACATTTATTTTGGAAGATGAATTTTAAAGAAACATTAATTACCGTACAGAATTGCTTTCGCTGCATCTTTTAAAACTGATCGTAATGGAGAAATCCAACACAATAGTTATTTTTGTTTACAAATATAATTAACAGCCCGCAAAAAAGTTGCTCAGAAAATATATATTTATCCAGAGACCTCAAATAGGATGGACAATAGTAGAAGGTTATGCATTGGGCTTGGAAAGCCCAATGCTAAAGTCAGTACATGAACACATTTCATTTTTGTATAGTTCTAGAAAACGGCTATTTATTGCGGTAGCCTCTAAATAGAATAGCACACTCATATACATAGCCTTTATTTAAATTTGTAATAATATATGTTGGCATGTTCCATTTGTCGCGCACAGCGCTGGTATGTGCTACAATAAGAGGGACTTAGATCTTCCACCGTATTTTCCAAAATATGCTTAACCACGTATAAAATTACAATTTTAGTCAACTTTAGATTCATATTATTATGGAATTTTGTGTTTCCCACTAGCTTTGTGGTTTCTCCTACCAAAATTTGCCCGCTATGTAATATGTGAACGCCAAATCGTTTCATGGTCTCTTCAAATTTACATTATAGGTGAATATACATCGGTTACTTGTCAAGTGCACAGTCTCTTAAAACAGATTTCAACATATCATTAATTTACCGTTGATGATAAGAGTATCCATTTCAGTCTGCAATCAACAAGACGAACAAATACACTATACCATTATTCTACAATCTCTTTAATATAGCCTTCTTGATTTTATTGGGGTAGTTTCTGCTGAAATTTAAATATTTTCCTGTCCATATTTTCTCATAGAACACTGATCTGTACAGCAACAAGAAAAGGTAAAACATCATACTTTTCGTTTTTTGCTCTATATCTTATATCCGGCTACCATATATTAAATTTAGGAGGTATGACTTCAGGATGCAAATAGTTGCATAGTTTTACTTTTTCCCAATTGATCAGAGTTCATACGCTCCAACGTGTACATAAACATATCGGCAAAGATCGGGACCAAATTCTAACTCAGCATGACCTCATCTTTTTATCTGTATAGTTGACAATTAAATTTTCACCTAATATCCAAGCAACAAAACTAAAATTATCTTTCCGTTCACGCTTCGCAAAGTTTAAAATGGTTGAATTTTACCCGGAGAGAATTGCATACAAATGTAATTGTTTCCGTTAAAGTGTCGTTAGTAAATAATGTCCCAACACCAAAGCATCAAAACGAAGGAATTTACAACGACAAATTTGTCGAGCTCAACATCAAAGTCAAAATAATCTTTCAAACTTTAATTATATACATTAAGTTGAATTGGCTTAAGCAAATTAATTAATCATTTTTCCAAATCATATTGGCTTTCAAATTTTTATCTCTGATTAAAAGATTTTGAATGCGATAAACGCTTAGAAATTCGTTTTGATTTTGCAAAGTAACTGGAACACAGTGTATCCTTTTTTAAACAATGTTAAAACACGCAATATTCTTCAAGTTCTTTTGCGACAAAACTTTAAAACTTAGTCATTCCAAGATAGAGAGAAACTTATGAGTTATTGACGTTTCGCTGCAGAAAAGTGTGATATGAGATGATTTCATATTTGGGCATATAGAAGTGAAAATGTTTATTTTTTTCAATAAACTTTGTCTATTTAAAAAATTATGTTCATAAATGTTTGTCCTAACATGAAGAAAAAATGATTCAGTACAAAGTAGGGCTGTCGTTTATGCAAACATTCCTTTCATTCCTGGCAAAGAAAATAATTTTGAAATGAAAATAGAGTTAAAATCCCTATTCAATCCGCAATCTAAATGAAGTACGAAAATAATGACAGGGAAAAATCTTTTGAGGCATAGACCGTCGGCATTTGCCACCGACAAATTTTCAGGCGTGGTCGTCATTGATCATATTTTCTTGAATATGTGGCTTTTTTATGATCCTCAATTTGAAACTAAAACTGAATGTGATACAAAGAACAAGGACTGAGTTATTCTATTTGTTAGAAGATGGACAAATCACACATGCTGAACACAAACGTCTGACACCAATTGGATCAAAGACACCAAGATTGTATACTTTAACGATTATGCTCAACTATTCAATTTTGTTAAGAACAAATCTGTCAATGAGAAATGAGCAACCACATTATTTGAAAAAATAGTTCGCTAACTCTCAGAAACCAATGAAAGAAATCTCATGTGTTTAGAATTTCACATCCTTATTTGCATTTCTGAAAAAGTCAAACCAGGTCAACGTTAGCAATCATTTAATTCTCTAGTTGGATGTTTTGTCATTATTTACTAATGAAACATTGAAGGAAACTATTCGTTTCTTATGCCATTACAACTTGGAGAGTTTCTCGCGTTTTAAACAGAGAGAAGGTCAGACGATAGGATTAATTTATTTATGCCATATAGATACTCATTTCACTTTTAATGGTCGACTATACAGACGGAAAGGGGTTCCTGGAATGGTTTCGTCTTTGGCCCTTATCATGGCCTATACGTTATTCTGAATGATGGAACGAAAGGACTTTGATTTATTAATTGAAGGAAGACTATACCATCGTAAAGTTGACGATAAATTTCAAGCCTGTAGTAGGCCCACACATTTTGAAGAAAGGCTTAATAAATTTATTAGCAAACAACCGAATGTTTAATTTACAGTAGAATATACTCTAACGATTATCAACTAGTTGCTCAACCGTGGATGTCATATAAAATTGTGCAAATCAGCCTTTCGTTTTAAAATATGGACAGCATAAAATGACATGTCAGTAAATACTGCCCATTGAAATGGAACAAAAATTAGTAATAAATTTGTGTAATAAGAGCATTGCGTATTTGTTTGTCTTGTTGTTTGCTGGAATAGTTGGACTGTGTGCGTAATACTCACATCATTAACGGTAATCCAACACGTTTGGTAGATAAGTAAATACGTCATGATATTATATATCCGGTTGTGAATGATTCTGCAGTTGATGAGAATCTAGTCTATACTCACATATAATCCAAATGTTCGAGGACGATTTCAGCGCATATTCGATAGATTACATTCAGCTTTGACGGTCACATAATTCGCAACTAACATAGATTCGATTACTTCCAATATCCTATTATCCCACATTCATCACCAAATATATAGTGGTTAAAGGGCTTAATACCGGCTCCTACTGACGAGTAGCCAACAAGCACGAAATGAATGTGCATGAGATTATACTTTCCGTTCATACTGTCTTTGGTTTATCCTGCTGGTCACAACCGAACTAATTTGTTACGAGGTTCACA